>CM047871.1:7284916-7464914 GCA_026212405.1 Petrea volubilis | reverse complement strand
AAAAACACAAATTTAGAGAATTGAGTAACCATTCAATCACCTTTCATCATCGAATAATAGTTTTTTTTTTAATACTTTATCAATTATATATATACATACACATACATCTCCTAAACTATCATTTTATGCCTGCTTTTTGTCTAAATATCTGACTAAAAGGTACCGAACCTTAAGATATATTTTATTCCAATAAGCCTAACATGGTAAAATTTAAAAATCATGGCATTAGTGAGGTAAGTGTGATTTTTGGGTCGGTTGCTGGTTCTATCAGATTTCTCAATCGCCAACAGGTCCTCTGCAAGGTGCCATGGAAGCTCTAATCAATTAACTTGACTTCTTTTTAGCAAAGAACATATATTCAAGAATTTGTACACACACCTTCGTTGAAACGACAGGTAGTGCATCTCTTGTATGAGGTAGCCCTGGAGACAAAGAATCAACCTAGAATATGTTTCCAGCGTGGCTGATACAATGATAAATCAGTCATATTACAACACACAGATCGTGAGATTCATAATCACACAACACATTGGTACACATTTCGTCCCCTAGTCTGAGTAAGTCATAAACTAGACAGATTCTGACATGTTATAATCCTTCCCCCCACCCCACCCACACACAAAGATTATGCTTCTGGAAAGAAAACAATGTTTACTACAAATATATCAAATAAAGATCCGTCCTAAGGAGGGACATCTACATCTGTTGGCAAAATAGACTTGGGCCCAACTAAATCTAATATTTCGCGTTCACCATCATCATAATCAGCCTAAATGAAGTCATGAAATGGAACCAATTAGATTTTGAAGAACTGAATCGGAGTGCATATTTCAATACTTTATCCGAGCAGAGATCTACTTATTTTAAACTAATTCCAACAACACAAGGGGATTATTTCATGCTGGAAGACATCACGCTCTGCCTTTGCAAGTGATGAAGATTGAGCAATAACCAGGGAAACGTTTTTGTGAATCCAGAAACTGACGAATCGAACTAAGTTGTCATGATTATCATGATCATCATTAAGAATCTTCATATGTGCAAAAACTTGATATTTTACCTGGTGCATTTTTTTCCAAATGGTCAAAAGATGAAACTTTTCCTTCATAAACCTACGAAACAAGACAAATCCGAGAATAAAAAGTTTATTCTGATAAAGGAGAAATGAACGTGAAGAACTCAGCGATTCCAGTTTGGTGTCAATTCCCTGGTGTTCGATGGTTATAATTAAGCGTACTTACATCTTATCCAACGGCCACCAAACCTTTATCTTGCACCCAACCACCTCTTCACCAAAGCAGCTGCTCACATCCTCAGAAGCCTAAAAAACACGATAATTGCAGCTGAAGTTAATCTGCTGTTCACAGCAAAAAAAAATAAAAAAATGAACATACTAGCACAGATGTGTATTTTTACATGTTTGCGGGTGGGAGGGAGGGATTGCGAACAACTTTCTAATTTCTACTATAGCAGGAGGTTGGACAGATTGCAAATGTGAATTCTTGGCAAGAAAGTCGAGAATAATACTAAGTTGCTATGACATTTTACCAGTTTAGCATATGCATGCATGCATTTCATTTTATAGTAGCACGATTTTCATCTCAAATCACAGCAATACAAAGGTTATCGAGGGTAAAAGACAGGATCTGAACTTACGAGAACGCCAAATCTTCTTCGCAGTTCTCGCAATTATAGCCAAAGTTATATTTGGGGATTCTAACTATAGACTCAGCCAGAGATTTCAGAAACCAAGATGCAACTACAATATCACATGCCAGAATACTGAAATAACTGGCAAACTCTCGTTCTTCAAATTGTGAAAAAAATAAGTAAAACTGCTTCAAAGAAGAGCAAAGAAATATAGTTCAAAATAAACAATTGCAAAAAGTATACGTGTTTCAATAAAATAGAATCCAAACTTTAAGTTGAGATACAAAGTAACCTTTTCGACGGTTGAATTATTTAATTAAGTGGGAAAATAAAGCCACTGCGCATCAACTCAAGGACATATATAGCAGTAAATATTCTAGTTACACATCTGGCAAAGAATTAATGAAATATCTTAGAACTCATCTGCAATGAGCAAGGTTTATGCTGTAAGACCAAACTGGTTCCATTTTTCTTGCTAGAAATAGCACTAAATGCAGATGAATGTATTATTGTTCATTTTATTTTCTCTAGGATCGCAAGGTCATTTTGGACTTATTCTCTGTTCAGGCCAGACCTCTTCCTTAACTGTCGTAAGCTTCTTCTTCTGTTGTCATTTAGAGATTTTCCCACAAAGAGCTTCCCCTTCTGATGGTACAGGTTCAGTTTGAGAAGAAGCTACAGTTGCACCACTCCAGTGTGACGTGTAAAGGTCAAAGAACACAAAAACAGAAAAATACCATCAGTGCAAAAGAAATTGCAATAGAATTTAGACAAGTCACTTGTTACCCCGACATCAGTGTCTTCTGTTAGGCCTTACAGAAATAATAGTCTTGCCCTGCTCTTTCTTGCTGGAGTTACCCCAGACAAAGAGCCTATCCTTTCTCGTGCGTGTGTGTGTGTGTGTTGGGTTACTATTTAAGGGGTGCATTAAAACTTTTGATCGAGGCACAACATATCAACAAACACTTATAGTATTGATTATGAATCATGACAAAATAACAAAAGGAAATCTAGAAAGCAGTTAGTGTAACAACCATATGGAATACAAAGAAGGGGGGGAAAAAAGATGGAGAATGGCATTTTGATTGCGTGGATGTTAAGAATCTTGGGCATGCAAAGGGGTCAACTAATTACATTTCGAGTTCAAAGGAGCATGGTGTTTTATGCACTTATGCATGGCCACACAACTACCAAGTCAGGGCTTGACTAAACTAATACAGGCGGATGAGCTGAAGAAATTAATCACACATTTCTGGAGGACTCCAGGAAGAGCCTTCAACAGATTAAAATTTAAAATTTGATTAAACATTGATTAAAGACATAAAGACAAAAGAGACAAAACACTACTTCGTACAATACACTACACCACAGCATCTGTGAGTAATTACCTTGACAATGACATAATTTCGTAGATCCTCTGAAACAATAGCCTTGCCTCTACTTTCTTCTTCAATAGGTATATTTTCCAAAGTTCCTTTCCCTTTTTCAGAGTCTTCATTAGACAGTTGAGAACTCGGGACACCGGATTCTTCCCCCACATGTCCGGATTCCCCCACATGTCCGGAAAACGAGGTTGAAAGTGTGTAGGCCATATTTTTTGGTGGACAACCAAATTTTTTTCCTCTTATTGTTCCTACAATGAGAATCTCTCATTGATGTCCCATTGCCGACCATCCATAAAGGATTATATCCCTCTTCTGGTTTTATAAAAGAGTGGTTTCCGGCTCCTTCTCTGTGTAATAGGAACATTTTCCTGTTCTGTTTCCTGATGATTGTGCTTTGGACAGCGTAAATTTTCAGATTCATCACAACAATTTGACGTTGTCCATTGATTTTCATTGAAATTCTCATCAGTGTTCAAATTTTAGTGACGTGACATATATCTACCCCAATGTTATCCTGAAAACAAAAAAGAACAGAACGAAATATGATTGGACGCGAAAGTAAGTCATTACAATGGCTGACTAAAAATAAATTAGTTCAATTATGCACATAATCTGTTCTCATTATCTTGGTCACATTTAGACAGAACAAAACAATTTAGACAAGAGGCTTTGATACATTCATCAATGGTTAAATCTGTCAAGGATAGAAATAACAGCACAGATTCAGACTGCTTTGGACTTGTCACAGCACTTAACGACAGCCACATTATCCACAATTTCCTGAATGCCAGTGGTAAAGATAAGCATGAGTAAGGCATGTCTTTGAGTTTGCTTCAAAGAACATGTTTTAAATCTTTCACTACTGGCTTTCTAATAGGCTAACAGCATTAGCCTTTATTTTCAGGATGGCATTATTTTGTTAATTGTAGCCGATCCCGAGTTTTATTGCCTTGGAAAAACAATTATAAATTCTAGCTTTTGCTTAAAAATATATCCCTTAATGTCTAATTAATGTGTCTGTTTACAAAAGATTTGCTGTCAATACTACGCTTAGGGAGGGGCTGTATTGATAGTCTGCATGTGACTTTTATGTCATGACATTCATTTGTTGAGTTCCTATTAGGAAAGGAGAGAGACACTGAAGACTTGAAGAATAAGATGATGCTTTGCAAGCCACATTATCATCAGATAAGCATTTAGTGCTTTCAAAGGCATCATAGAGGGAATAAATCATGTAACTAATGAATGGTCAATTGCTAGCTACAGCTTGCGGATGAAGAGTAGTAAAGAGGCGTACGCTTGGCAACGCTTCTAATTAACGCTAATGGTCAAGCATCCATTAGGTAGTCAAGTCAAAGATGAATAATTAAGAGTAGCAAAAAAGAAACAAGTTAACATGCAAAAGTATTTAGCTAGCAAGCCATCCATGACACTTGCACGCTTTATCACATAAATATGAGTAAAAGCACAAGGGGTGGGGAGGATGGTTTGAGGAATTCAAACGTTAAGATGCTAATGACTTCAAATTACTTTGCAGCATAATCTTGCCCAATTGTTTACAAAGACCCTATGAAATGTGAAAACCACTAGCGAAGACCCTTGGCTGGTAGTGTACTTGACACGGACCATTTTTACATGTATGAGAGTGTATTAGGCTTGCAAATGTCGCCTCTTAACCTTGAGTTAAATTTACTAAACTCCCTATTTTAATTTTAATTATCACAAAAAAAAACCCGTGCGCTAAAACCTCTCACGTTTTTAAAAACTAGCACATTGCCCCTCATGTACAACTCCCGTGTCTCACAAATCGTCTGTGAATGTGTGTGAAATTTTGAAAGTTGTGGTTTGAGATTTTTTTTTCCTCCATTTTTTATTTTATTGGATAAAGGTTTTTCTCTCCTTTAAAGAAACAAAACTTATTGCTATTCTCCAATTTTTTGGAAAGGGGTAAAATTAAAAATTCGTACTCAAATTTTCAGAAAAAGAACTCAGGGGGCTGTGTGCTAGTTTTTAAAAACATGATTTCAAACTAATTTTTCTTTACATATGATTTTTTATGCTGATTAAAATTAACACCGGGATATTTGTAAATTTAACTCATGATAATATTGAATTATGCATGTATCTAAATATTTGCTCACTGTTATGGATTGTTTGATTCTCCCACGTTCTGCCAATTTCTGGACACAACACAGACTGGGCATAGATTTCATCTTGAACTTTCCCAAATCATGGTTGTACTGTTTTAAAAACTTCAATCTCAGTGGTATATATGAATGTATTTGAGGTGTTCTACCTCTTTTTATTATTTATGCCGAATATTTTACCATATCTTAGAATACCCTTTGTGTGTGCGTGTGTGTGTGTGTGTGTGAGAGAGAGAGAGAGAGAGAGAGAGCTGAACTATTGAATCATTAGATAAATACCCTTTTTTTTGCCCCAAGTTTCCTGTGGTTTATCCAAGTAACACACTAGACCTTGTGTTTTCATAATTAGCATCGAGAACCCTAAGGTTTTAAGAAAACAAAGCACACAGAGTTTGTCCTTAACTTGAAAGCTGTTAACTACTCCAATCAAGAATCAGTACGTTGTAACAGGCTAAAAACAACTGGATAGAGACAGAGAGAGAGATTAAGCAAAGAAGAAGGTAGCACGGAGGTGGGGAAAGGAATCATATTTATTGTTTACCAATATCTGGTCTAATGACAAAACATTTATAGCACACTCAAAAGTAAGGAAATATAACAATCTAACCACAATACAAAGATCCTTTTGTGGGTTGCTGATGCTAATTGCTATCAAATTTCTCAATTGCTGATGCCAAAACTCTAATCAATCAGCAAAGAACACACATACATACATTCAAGAATTTGTAAATGCCCCATTGTTGGAACAACAGGTAGCTCAGAATCAACCTAGAATCTGTTTCCGGAGTGGCTGGCTGCTACAATGATAAATTTGTCAGCTATTGTAACACCGAAAATCATAATCACATAACATCATTTTGATTTGCAATTTCTGTTCCCTAGTATGACTAAAATAGACAGATGACGTGTTATAATCCTTCTTTCTTTCTATATTCTTTGATTATGCCTCCAAAAAGAAAACAATGTTCACTGCACGCCAATAAATCAAACAAAGATGTGTTGAAAAAAGGGGTCTTTTATCTAACTCAACTTCAAAAGCTAGCTCAGGAGGATTGTCTAGGTTATTATAAAATTAAAATACACCAATCTTTGTATTTAATCTTGGTGGCATCACAGTTGTTCCACAAGAAACAACAGGCGTGCAAATAAAAGTGTTCCAGTAAAATTCAGTTAAGAATAGATGATACCGACTGATGTTCGACACTTCCACTTGAATTTAAATTAGAATCATAAAATAAACAATTAGAATGCATTTCAATTTTACATTCAGGGTAGCCAAATAGAAAAGGGACTAGACTTCAGTTTCCTTTCCCGAGGATGAGAGGACTTTCTTCCATGATCACTCCAACTGCATGCATAAACTATTTCCACGACAGGTGCACTTTTTTAAAATGGCCAAAAGATGAAACTTTTCCTTCATAAAACCTACATGAAGAACCAAGTGATTCCAGGTCGGTATCGATTCCTCAGTCTTCGGTGGTTATAATTCAGAGTACTTACTTTTTATCCAGCGGCGACCAAACCTTTATCTTACATGCAACCACCTCATCACCAAAGCAGCTGCTCACATCCTTTTCCTCATAACCCTAAAAAATACAATAATTGCAGCCGAAATTGATCAGCTGTATCACATGCCAGATTTAACCTCAATATCACATGCCAGAATACTAAAATAACTTGCAAACTCTCGTTCAAGTAAAACTGCTTCAAGAGAGGAGCAAAGAAATCTAGTTCAAAATAAACAATTGCAAAAAGTATGTGGTTCAGTATCATAGAAGCCAAGCTTTAAGTTGAGATACGCACTAACCTTTTCATCGGTTGAAGTATTTAATGAAGTGGCTAAATAAGGCCACTAAGAATTAATCAAATATCTTAGAACTCATTTTCAATGAGCAAGGCTTATAGTATATAACGAAATTGGTCCCATTCTTCTTGCCAGAAATAGCACTAAACGCAGATGAATGTACTATTGTTCATTTTATTTTCTCCAGGATCGCATGGTCATTTTGGACCTATTCTCTCCTCTATAGAGACAATGGCTTACTTTCGCTAAACCTGTCTCCGCAGAGATATTTCATGTTCATCATCTTTTAACAAGTCAGCTTTGGATTTTGTTGTCACGCGTCCGCGCAAAAAATATAATAGAAAAAAACCGTTCACACCTTTGTTGGTTTTTATATATGACGCCGCAAAATGGAACAGAAATCAACACAATTTTAAAGAGAGAGACCAATTTTTTTTTTCCCCGACACATGTACCAGAAAGTTATTATGAGACTAAAAATATATCAGGTTAGACAGATAACAAGACTAGACCTCTTCCTTCTCGTGTTGTCGTTTAGAGACTTTCCCACAAAGAGCTTCCCCTTTTGATGGCACAGGTTCAGATTGACACGCTACTGTCTGCACCACTCAATAGAGATATGCAAAAGTTAAAGTATACAAAAACAGAAAAATACCATTAGTGCCAAATAAATTGCAATAGAATCTAGATAAGTCGTTTGTTATTAGCCTTTTGAGAACTAGGGACACTCGACTCTTCCCCCACAGGCCTGGACAACGGGGATGAAAGTGTGCAGGTCATATTTTCTGCTGCACAACCAATTTTCTTCATTTTATATTTCCTACAATGAGAATCTATCATTGATGTTAACAGCACATTTGAAATAGCATTCTCTTAAAATTTCTTGATTGCTGAAATGCGAATATTATGAAGAAATCAATCAGAAGAATTCACAGATGTAGTTGTCACAAATTGTAATTATCTTACCAGTGCGTAAATCTGTACATTCTTTTAATAGAAAATCAAGCGAAAGAGAGGCAAAATGCAAATTATTCGGAAATTATTGTAGCATGAAAGTGAAACTGGCTATTGGTTCTTGTTTTCCATTTCTGTAATGGCTTTTCTTCCTAAGGTGGAACTAGCATGAAATTTTACCACAATGAAATACATATTACCAAAAACAAGAAACAGGTAGAGTAGTAGTATAGGAGTTCAAGAAAAGTTCCTAAACAATAGATCGTGCCAGAACTGAATTCCTGTCCAAACTTGAGGACGACATCTATTGTTCAAATGTTTTTTCAGATATATATCTGTCAAAGAATCTCTATCTTCTACACTGCCTCGTTAAGCAGTCATTAATTATCTCTTTGCATGTGTGTCTGAGAATATTGTTCCTGAACCATTTGATGTTGGATAGTTACTGACTTAATTACTTGACCCAACACCTGCCAATTTAGTGGATCATGGTCAACCACTAAGCTAAAGATTGGATTCCTAGGCCAAATAGACAATAAAAATATGAATAAAGAAATGAAAAGGCTTGAAAATACTTAAAATTTTCTAAATATGCCGGAGAAAGTCAAACTGAATTCAGGTATCAACCAATAATATCTGCAACGCTAGCCTACCACAGAAAGATCAAAAAAATTTCTTTAGACTGGAAAGATAACAAAATTTGCTGTGACAGTTGTGTTAATATATCTAGGTGTTGAACTCTACTTTAGCCAGATTAGGATCTACCTGAGGAAGATCACCATGTTCAGAAAAAGCACCTCTCCCAGGCAAAAGCAAGTCAAGTGGGCTCATAGTTGGCATCCTCAGTGGGGACCAAGGAGTCATGCTGCCTGCAGATGATGTTGTCGTTCCTAGGTCGGACTTTGGACCGAAACGAGTTTTACAAGACATGGACAGTAAAATTTTTATATCATCCATCAAAACAGTGTTACCTACATCAGCAAAACAGTCTAGCGTGTCTTCGGAGCCCCTACAGGAACAATCACCGACTTCGGAGAATGAAGCTCTGACTCTTCAGTCATGCTCAAGTTTGATATTTTGACACCATCAGGACTCCCAACAGCATGTTCTAAGTCCTTTGTTGAAAATGATTCCATCAGCTTCCCAAGAGTTTCAGCAATTCTTATGACGTGCTCTTTGACCCTTAGACCCTTTTGATCACAACAATCAGCAACAAATGCTCCTTCAAATATACATACATACATACATATATATATATATATAGTGTGTGCGTGTGTGTGAAAGTGAGAGTTAAGTGTGAAAAATGCGAAAGGAGATTAGTAAAAAAATGAAAACTAAAACTAAAACTAAATGTGCTAGATTCAATCAAAATATAAATAAGATTATCCCAAAACTCATTGTAACACTTGTTTAGACTTGTTCAACAAAATATAGATTCAAAATATAGATAAAATAACAAGTCTTAGGTACAAGAACATCAATTTTGGTCTTCATCTTGGTCTTCATTGAATCTGGAACTTTTGCCATGTACAAGGAGACAAATTCTGATAGCTGTGAAATATAGGAGATTTCACAAAAACTCTGCAATAACAAAGCATGTTGAATGAAGACAAACCAACGAAAAAAAAACCAAGATGCAAAAAATCAACATTTAAACTAGAAGCAAAAACAATATATACATATATGTTAAACTAGAAGTTTAACCTGTATATTCAGCCTCAACTAGCTCTTCAACTATTCTTGCAAATAATATTCCCTTTCCAAACTTATATAAAATCTCGAACGTGTTTTCAGGTTGATATCCCTGGTGAACGAACAAATTAAGAAAAGTAAATTATTAAAAACAATATCTCAACAAAAAAAGAAAAAGAAATTACCTTTTCATCTTCCTTATGGTGCACAAGGGCATTCCGACAATATATTAGGAAGCCTTGTACTTGATGACTTCTTTTGTTCCGTCGTTTCTTCTTAAGAATCCACTCAATCGCCGCTGGATCTTTAACTTTATCAGTCAAATAGTCTCTTTCATTTGCTTCCCAATCATTATCTGCATCCCTCATTCTAGTAAAATACTGTTGAAGTTCATTGTTGTGGCTATCCACCATAAGGTCCCATTGAACATCATTAAAGACAGCATCAAACGCGTTATCCACAGCCTTAACAATAAATGGCGGATCAGGGAATACATATGATCTCAGGGACGCATCGTGAAATTGCTTCTTGGGAAGCAGTCCTTTCAAAAAAATAAATGATGATATATATCTTTCATTGTACCAAAAGGCTGGATGCTTCACTAGCCAGGGTCTGAGATAAAGAGATAATTGAAAAGAAAATAAAAATTAAGATAGGAACAAAATTCTTAGGCAAATTCATTTAAATAAATAACTTACTATCATTGGAATTCATTTTTCGTTCCCGATATTGCCAGTGCCATTCTTTCCCGATATTCAAAGAGACAAGAGATTAATAAGTCTACTAGCAACATTTTTTGAAGCATCTCAATGAAAAAACCATTCTTTCCAAAGCATTCTTCCCAAATTTTCAAAGAGACCAAAAATGAGACCAAAATTTTCTTTCTCGATATTCAAAGAGACAAAATATTAGCATGTCGGCCAGCAACATTTATTGGAACATTTCTTCAAGCATCTCAATAATAAGAACAAGAATAATAATAATAATAATAATAATAATAACATAAAACAATATTCAAGCAAAATCATTTAAATAACTTACTGCCATCCCCAATCTTTTCTTTTCAAATAATCAAATAGACTATACAAGTCTGCTGGGAACATGCCTCGAAACATTCCTTCAAATATCTTGAGCAAATCTGTCATATCTTTATAAACATTTACCCCATATCTGCCCATCGTTCCTTTCACGTATGATACATGTCTTAATGCTACTTTACCTTCTTGTGTAGCGAAGATATTATCAGACTTCAATCCATCACAAGTAAATCCATCGTCATAGAGCCTAGAAAGCTCTACTAGAATACTACTGTAATTAAAAAATAAAAAACAGTGAGGAAAAGAAGACATATACTTAAAAGAAAATTATTATCAACAGCTCTACCATATCAGGAATTATAAAAAAACAAAATAACAGGGAAAAGATTTATACTTAAAAGAAAATATTGGATGAAGACATACTTTACTATTAATCTTCCAACGTTTGTTAACCTATAAGGTCCGTTGGATTCCTTAGACGCAATTACTCCAGAAACGAGCAACACAGGATCCATGGTATTCACCGGAAGATATCTCATTTCATCCGTCAGCACCTTACCCTTACGTCCCCCTACTTTCTTAAAATCTTCATAATTTTGTAAATTATGGAGAAGCATCCTCTTGGTGTGACTATGAAAAGCAAGCAATTGTTTGATTACTTTCGATTCAGATTTTTTCACTAACGCTTCCAAATCATTTATTTCCACCTCAAGTTCCTTTTCAGAGATTTTCAAGACTCTCTCCAATTTTTTTTCAAGTTCTTTTGCATTTTCCATCACGACTTTGCCCTGCACAGAAAAAAAATTGAAAATGTGGCTGACCTTGTATTTCTACATTTTTCTTCCAAAAAGCCTTGTCAAACGAAATAACAATAAAAATTACAAAAAAGAAACGAAAAAATGAAAAACAAACAGAAACAGAAAAGAAACCTTACCTGTTGCAGACGGCCGGCGGAGAGGCGAGGCGACGGACGGCGGACGGCGGACGGCGCACGGGACGGCGGACGGCGGACGGGACGGCGGACGGCGGACGGGACGGCGGACGGGACGGCGGACGGCGGACGGCGGACGGAGGCTAGGGTTCACGGCTTCACTACAGCGGCTGTGTTCTGCTCTCTAACGTTTGTGAGAAGATGAAGAGGTTTTATGAGGTTTTCTAAACCCTTTCAAGTTTTTTTTTTAAGTCAATGACCCACAAATTTTAATTTTTAAGTAGGTGATTTTTTATTAATTATACATAATTAGCTACAAATTAAACCTAAACATCACGAAATAAAAATATTTATTCATCTTTTAAAAATTTTATTTTAACCCAAAAAAAAGAATATATTACAAAAAATAACCTACCTAATACCCAACAAAAAAAAAAGCAAAACAAAACAAAACTAAATAAGAAGAAAATAGATACACACAAACACCATCATACAATTAAAATTAACCATTCAAACTTTATGGGATTCCAAAATTGATCAAATAATCTATTTGCCCAAAATAAGGCGAGCTGATTTAGGGCAAAAAATTGAAAAATTTTGGCTGGAAGAGACGAAACGGTGGCCACGAAGTGCGCGCTCCATTGCCGCCGTTTCACCTCCTCCGGCCAAAATTTTTCCAATTTTGTTTACGTAAATCAACTTCTTTCGTCATGGATTAATAAATTATGTATTCAATTTAACATTTTAACCTATTTGTATTATTTAATTTGATGATGTGTGTCGTGCATTGTGCGTGTTCTTTTTTTTTTCCCCTCTTTCTGTGTCTTGTTTGTTTCCTGGGTTGGGATGGGGTGGGATATTTTTATATTTTTGTTATTTTTTATTTTTTTTAAGAAAAAAACTTGTATTATTTTTGTTTATAGTAATTTTTAAATATTCGTATTAACTTATCTCTTACTCAATTTGTTTATTATGTTTTCAATCATTTGATCTTAAGAATAAGTTTATATTCTTTTAAATAAAGATGAATTAATATATATATATATATATATATATATATATACATTCTCTCAAAGCTAAATATCTCTAAAGTTGTAATAATTTTTCAGAGAGCAATTTACAATATGTAATTGATTTACTTACTTATGTATAAAAGTTACATTATTGTTTAATAAATAATTTAAAGTTGATAATTGTCATTCATAGATTGATCGCTTAGAAGATTACATTACGATCTTAAAAGATTATTCTAAGATTCTGTCCCGAAGAACTATAACTAAGGACATTTTCAATATGTATGTGAGTGAAAGAACGAAATTGAAATCATTTATTAAAAATCACTCACAAAAAGTTTGCATCACGACGAATACATGGACATCAATTCAAAGGGTCAATTATATGTGCTTAACTGTGCATTTTATTGATGATGATTGGAAACTCCAAAAAAGAATTTTGAATTTTTGTCCCATTTCCGGACATAAAAGTGAGGATGTGGGTAAAGGGGTGGGGAAATGTTTGCTTGATTGGACGATTGACAATGTGTTTGCCGTCACAGTTGATAATGTTTCATCAAATGACGGTGCAATTACATACTTGAGGAAAAAATTTGATAATTGGGGTACTAGTCTTTTGGGTGGGAAGTATGTGCATATGAGGTGTATTGCACATATTATAAATCTTGTTGTTCAAGATGGATTAAAGAACAAAGAGGAGCATGAGGCTATTTCTCGAATTAGAGGTGCTATTAGGTATATTAGAAACTCCCCGGCTAGGTACAAAAAGTTTCAAGAATGTGTTGAGCTCAAAAAGTTAGAATCAAAAAAGTTGTTGTGCCTTGATGCGCCTACTAGGTGGAATTCCACCTATTTGATGTTGGAGAGTGTAATATGCCTTCAAAGGGCATTTGTTGCTTATATGGATGTTGATCTTGCCTATGCATAGGACCTATCAAAGGCGCCGTATAATGGGGTTCCGAGTCCGAATGATTGGGAAAGGGCTGAACTATTGTGCAAGTTTTTGGCACATTTCTTCACTCTAACTTTGTCAATTTATGGTTCATTGTATGTCACAAGACTCACAACTAACTTGGTTTTTCATGAGATAAGTGTTGTTGACATGCTTTTGAAGGAATGGTCCAAAAGTAACATCACCGAATTGAAGAATATGTCGGAGAGGATGAAAGATAAATTTGATAAATATTGGGGAGCAATTGAAAAAATGAATGGGATATTATATTATGCACTTATTCTTGACCCACGGCATAAAATGGAGTTCTTTCAGTTTTCGTTTGATGAAATGTACGGCACAGACGAGGGGAAAGCAAATAGTATAATTATGCAAGAAACTATCAAGTATGGCATGCAAAAACTCTTCAATGAGTATAAAATCAAATATGGAGGCCCGCCTAGCCCAATCGCCTCATCAACTTCAACGGCATCTGCACCCACTTCGTTTAATTCTAAAGCTTATTTGAAAGAACAATTCAAGAAATAGAAAAAGGGGGAAAAGGTGATCACGTGAAGTCGGACTTGGACAAATACTTGAGTGAGGAGACCGAGGATGATGAGGAGGACTTTGATATTTTAAAGTGGTGGAAGGTAAACGCTCCAAGATTTCCTATTTTATCTCGGCTTGCTCGTGACATATTGGTCGTTACCGTCTCCACAGTTGCTTCAGAGTCCGCTTTTAGCACCAGTGGGCGCGTTCTTGATGCCTTTAGGAGTTCTTTATCTCCTAGAATTGTTCAAGCCCTTATTTGTGCACAAGATTGGCTTCGTTTGAATTCAATGCCAATAAATATGGAGGAAGACTTGACTGAAGTTGAAGAAATGGAAAAAGGATAATTGAATTTTTTTTTATAATTTTAGTGTTGTTATTTTTTTTGTTTATGTGACTTCATTTATGATATTGATTAATATGTTTTTTGGTAGAGCTAATGAAGCTCGGGATTGATACGACAATTGTGGATGTTTGAAGCGGTGAATGGTGATTGGAACTTGGAACTTGGAAGCGATTGTTCGTCGACATTAGGATATTTATGTTTTGTGAATTGTGAATTTGTTGGACAAATTTAATTGTAATTTGTGAATTTTAAATTTATGTTGGAGAAATTTGGTCACTTAGTTGTAAACTTTTAATTTAGCTTTCAAAGACTATTATGAGACTTTTAATTTGTGAATTTTAATTTATGTTCAATTAAAAGTATTTGTTAATTTGTGGATTTTGCCATTTTGGAGACTAGCTAAGGTATAATTGAACAAGCAGCAGCAGCCGCCCACTGGAGTACTGGACAGTATCCAGCAAACTGGGCAAACTGCTGCCCAGTTTTTTTCCTTCTTTTTTTTTTTTTTTACATTATCGGGTACCCGAAGATTTCGGGTACCCGATTGTCGGGTACCTGACAATATCGGGACGGGATCGGGTATGAATTTTGGTCCCCGAAAAGTTCGGGTACCCGTCCCGAAAATCCCGAATCCCGAATACCCGTCTCGACGCCCACCCCTAGCGGCGGATGACGGGCGGCGGACGACTGGCGGCGGAGGCCCTCCCTCTCTCTCTCCCCATCCCTCTCGATCTCTCTCTCTCCCCCCCATCCGCTCCCCTAACGGTTCCTGTACTGGAGGAGAGTGATGGGCTAGCGGACGGCGGGCTGGTGGACGGCGGGCGGCGGCGAGTAGCGGTGGCTCTCCCTTTCTCTCTCTCTCGCCCTCCCCCCCCCCCTTCTTTGACCTCATCTCTCTGCGTGGGGGGGGGGGGACGGCGGGGACGGCGGGGACGGCGGGCGGCGGCGAGTGGCGGTGGCTCTCCCTCTCTCTCTCTCTCGCCCTCCCCCCCCCCCCCCCCCTCGTTGACTTCATCTCTCTGCATGGGGGGCGGTGACAGCGGCAACGGCGGCGGCGGTGGAGGTGGAGGTGGAGGTGGAGAAGAAGGAAAAAGGGGAAAGAAAAGAAAGGAAAAAGTGGGGAAAAAAAAAGAAAAAAGAATTTTTTTTAATAATATATAATATATATTTTAATTTTTTATATTTATAAAAATAAAATTTATAGTATCATAAGATTTAATTTTTTAAAAAATATTTAAATATATATATATAAGAGAACAAAAAATCCTCACAAGGATAAAATAGTCCTCGTAGCTAATTATAAGCTACAAGCCTTTTCATCTTCTCATATTTAGAAGTGAATATCATGTACGGAAATTGTTAATATCGATGTAAGTCTTAGAGAATGAATGCAGCTTGTGAGACATGATAACAATATCGGGCTCCCAATCACGAAATGTATTCTTATTATACAGTACAATAAGATGGCCTTGAGACTGTTTTTCATGGCATTTCCTCTGCAGATTGCCGATGAAAATACAACAACTGTAGTCCACAAAAGGAAAATTCTGGGTAAAAGAAAATTAAGGTTTGATGAGGTGAGCTGCTTTTTCTGCACCTATTTCGAATTTATTACGTCAGAGTGTGTCATATATCTTGCTTGAAGTACTTGACAGGGTGAAGGACTTCCTCAGGAAAATGCTGGTTCTACTTCTAAAGCATAAGCACGCAAATCTAGTATCAATTGCTTCCGGTCTTATTTCTCACAAAACGCAATGCTTGCAATATAGTATCAAGTCTTATTCTTTTATTTTGGGCTATTTTGGTTTTGTTTTCCTATTGTGGAGAACTTCTATAGAATCTGATATTATGCTATATTTAAAGGAAAATTGGTATCAGTTGAAGGTGGCACAAATGTTATACAAGTGTATTAGTAACTTTTTCTAGTTTCTTCGTTTATCAAGATAGAGTATTATAATTTTAAAACTAAAAGGGGAAAATCGTGTAATTTAACACATAATTACAGGGGAGGTTAGTGTAATTGATCCGATAAGCAAAAGATCCTCATTTCGATTCGTAATCATCTTTCCTTTGTCACAGGACTTCCTCAAGTTCACCATGCCTAACAAAATCAAGAAGAGCACTCGGTGCCTCGAAAACCAAACAAATTTTACGTGAAAAATGAAAAGGGATCATTGGTTGAGATGGAACTCGTCCGTGGGCACGTGGTGACGGCCAGCTGCAACCCAACAGTTCGGTTTATTTTTGCCAAGTACGGACATATTGCTTCCAAAACCTGCTACCTGTTCTTACCAGAATTCAGCAGTGCTCTGCTCGGGACGGCCACTGACATTGTCAAAACGATCATAAGCCGTGACTTTGGCTCTATCCCGTCTGAGTTGGATAACATGAAGGCTCTCACCGACTCTGTGGCCTTGGCATACCTTGATGTATCTTGGCTCCGGAAGGAACTCATGGAAATCGAGGAGGTGTGGGAGCTCGCCATCAAGGCGGTTTCGAAGGACTTTGGTGCACAAAAAGATAATGGATCAGGCGAAGAAGCGGCTGAAGGAAGTGCAGAGGCGTTTGGATCATGTCACGGATGCTGCTGATGTGGCTGAAAATTACAAGGAGCTTTGGTGGGACCGTGAGATTTGAAGGATATGTGGGTTATGAGCTTCTGTTTGGAGATTGAAAACATGTCATCAAATGTTCTCTCTATGTTTGAGTTGCTTTCTGTTGAGGCTTGGATTTGTGTTTTGAGTTGGTGTCGGTTTGAATTATGCTTGGGGCTTGTAATAAGTAACCGAATTATTTGGAAATTACTTGCGGGGATTATGTGTTCTACTGGATTTAGACATTTTTCTTCTCTCTCTCTCTCTCTCCCTCTCTCTCTGGTGGTACTATTTGAAACAGATATAGTAGTTCATTCAAGAAAAGAGCATAAAATTCTTATCCGAACCCGATTTGATCGAACTCAGCCAATCGTATAGCAAGTGTTAATACACTTGCCGTGTGACTAGTCGCTCTTCCTAAACTGTACACCATCATATGGCATGTATAAAATACTTTTCACCTGATTAGTTTTGGTGTGGTTGAACTCGGTGGGGGCAAGAATTTTCCGAAAAGAGCAAAATGGTTTTGGACTCTAGAAATGTTCAAATGGGCCTATCGGGCCTCTTGTTGATTCAGTCGAGAATATTTCTGAAACCTGATCTTTGCATCAAGCATTCGGCTTGAAATCATTAAATTGTTTAATAAATCTTCAATATCAACTCATAGCTAGAGTATATAGCAAAATAAATATATGCATGTTGTTATTATGGTGAATTGAAATATTAGTTCATCCTTAAAAAAAATAAAAAAATACTAATAAGCTAAGTTCGGGCAATAATCATTGAGTGGAGCCCAGTTCATGGAGTAAGATGGTCTCTGCTCAAAATGGGCTGGAGACTGGGGCATGGGTTTCTGTATTTTCCCATAGGAAATTTCATGCTATTCAATTAGTTTTCAACCTTTGTTTAAATATGATTATGTCAATTTTTTTAAAAAAAATGATATTATGTCATAATCATACTCAATCAAACGACCGATACACTTGGATATTATGTATTTGTCAATATGTAGAAAATAATTAGGCATTGGATATATAAGTTTCATAATTGAGTAAAAAACTTTATGAAAATGATTTGAATAAGATAGAGTACTAAATAAGATGTATTTTGTTTTACAAACTTATTAATAACTAAAAATCTCAAAATCTAAGTAATTATGTATGACACAACAAGTTTATTAAGTTTTGTATAAAATTATACAAAAATCCATGTTGCAGCACATTGTGAAAATTCATATAACATGTGATCTTTTTTTTTTTTTAATCAGTCATACTTAAATAATTATAAAAAAATATCCATGAAATATTTCATCTTTCAATTGGTTTTTACAATATAATTGTCAACATATACCAAGATACAAGTGTGTACATGTATATTCATATGTATAGGCGCATATGAAAAACATTTTTTCCATATTACATGTTTGCCTACATATAATACATATATTTATATGTCACATCCATTTTTTGTGTGTAGTTTATTTTTGGATATATAGTTAATATAATTGAGTGACTCTTCATATGCGTGTGTGTATATATATTATTGATTCATCTGATATATACACATGCATATATTTATCTTTTCATCTGTAGATGATGTCATATACATTTCAGTCCTTTATAATAATAATAATAATAATAATAATAATAATAATAACTATTGTCGATATTATTGCTATCAGGCTATATATATATATAATATAAGATTTATGTAACTTCAGTAATTCACATAACCTTAATGACATAATAAATCAAACAGGATTTTGCCCTGCTGTTGACAAATACGCAATCAGCTTTCTAAAACATCATATATTTCGGGCTTTCAAATTTTTTAATAAACATTTATTTTCGAGGAAAAGCTGAAAAATATAACTTCAAATTGCTGCAACTTGCTGATATTAATCGGATGAGAAAATTTCATTTTTAGTCCCGTATGTTTTTCATTTTTCGATTTGAGGACCGTAATTTTAATGAATTCAATTTCATGCCCTTATGTCCCAAAAAAATTCCAATTTTAGGACACATTTGCCGGACTAGGGGCAAATCCGCCGGAAAATGTCTTTAATTGGTCGAGAAATTGAACGAAAAAATGATGTGTACTAAAATTTGGGAATTTTGACCCATTCAAAATTTTTTTGGATGAGAGCTGGCAAAAAAATGCCATGTGTATGTCCTATGTGGAAGAAAATGGAGGGAAACTGGTAAGGCATGCACTGCACGTGACTTGTACTGGACAAAAAAAAAACGTCTAGTTTTCTTTTCCCCCCAAATTAACACCATAGAAATCTCTAGGGTTTCTTCTTCTTTGTCTAAAATCCATTGACATTGGTAATCTTTTTTGGTTTATCATAGTTGAGAAATTGAAATTGGGAAGAAAGCGAACAAGAAAAGGAACAAGAAAAAGGGATTTGGCCAAGGTAGAAACAATGACTCCTCAAATGCGTAAGACTGAGAGGAACTTTTTGCCTCCCCCACGCTATGGTAAGTGTTTTTCAATTTTTATATGTTTGATTTTCTGTTGAGATTTGGCTTTTACGTAAATGTGTACTTGTATGTTGTTGCCTTTATTTTTGAGTGTGCTGTTCTTTTGTCTTTTGCTCATAATATGTGCATTGAAGATGGTGGGGGCCTTGGTGTGGTCCTTATTTGGTGTTATATTCTCTTTTGTTCTTTTTGTAAAATGGTGTTATATTCTCTATTATTTTTTCTACTTCATGGTGTCATATGCGTATGCTGACTGTGCTGTGTTTTGTGTTGTTGTGTTTGTATTTTTTTTTTTTTACAGACCCTCAAAGTAGGTTGTTGACTTTGAGTGTCCACTGTGGGGGTAAGTTCACTTATGGTATCAAACCTCAATATGTGGTTGGTGACTTGTTTAAATTTGATTATGTGGATGTTGATATGTTGTCTATTGGTGCTATTGGTCATTTGTGTGAAGTTAATGGTGTGGCTGGTTTAAAAAAATATCACACTTTGACACAACATGGATATGTGTTCCTTGGTAGTAATGAGCAGTTGCTTAACCATCTAGTTGGAAAATTGAACACTGTTAGGGAGTTTCATGTCTTTGTTGAGACTGTGGAGGATGACTCAAGTGATTGTAGTGTGGAAAACGAGGATACACATCACAATGGTGAGGACAGGGGTAATAGTGATAGGGGTAATAGTGACAGGGGTAATAGTGGTCTGAATGGTCTAGAAGATGTTGAGGAGCTGCAGGGGGAGAGTGTTGGTAGTGATGAAATTATAGCAGATACTAAGGATAGTGACTACACATTGGAGATTGAGTCAGAGGAGGATGATCTAGTATATGACAGGTTTGTTGACTCTGATGTTGAGTGGGGTGGGTTAGAAGGGGACTATAATGGTGAGGACAACAGAGGAGCAGTTGAACAGAGGGATGGTGTGGATGGTGGGGATTGTGGGGAGGAAGATGTGCTACAAAGTGAGGGAGAGCTGAATAGTACTAGGGGTTCTGATAGTGACAATGAGGGCATCCATTGTACTGTGTTTAACCAAAATGGAAGGTATAATCCAGATTTTATGCTAGGGATGGAGTTTGATAACAAAAATGCATTTAAACATGCTATACATTCACATGCCATAATGTTTCGAAGGTCTATAACCATTACAAAAAATGATAAGAATAGAATGTATGCCAGGTGTGGGGAGGAAGCTGACTGTCCTTGGAAAGTAATTGCAAAAAAGAAGTTAAATGAGATGACATTTATAGTGACTGTGCTGCATCTAGATCATACATGTGCTACTAATTGTAATGTTAAAAATGTTAAGTCTTCATGGTTATTTGAGAAATATTTACATAAGTTTAAAGGTAATCCTAAAAGGAATGTTCTCAATTGCCAGGGGTGGAGATATGAAGATTTCGTACACAGGTGTTACCAAATAGATACATACAAGAAGGTTTATGAGCCTGTAATATACCCCATCAATGGCAAAGATGAATGGCAGAGGAGCAATTGAAGCCTCCACTTCCTTCTTTGATTGCGAAGTCAGCTGGAAGACCTGCAAGGGCCAAGAGATTGGAAAAAGATGAACTATAGAAAAAACAAAAAAATAAAGGACGAGGCATGCTAAGAATAAGCAACAACCAAATAGACTCAAAAGGCAACAGGATTCTGTGAGATGTAGCGTGTGTGGCAATAGAGGACACAACAAAAGAAAGTGCAAGGGAGAAGGGCCAAGTAATGTGCGTAATGATCCAAATATCCAAATGGAGGGTGACAGTATAAATGATGAGTCAAATGTTATTGAGGACACATACTTGAGCCAAATAATAGTTCAGTCTAATCTGCATGAGGTAAATTTCTGATTTAATACAATAATGTTACAATTTATTTTAACAGTGTTACTGATCACTATGTGTTCAATGCAAGGAAGGAACACTTCAGGACTGAAATTAGCTTTTTCCTCTACCCTAGAAAGTGCTCATGGATCATGCCCATTCAAATCATCTCAAGTGGAAAATCCAGTGATCCCATCAGTACCTCCACCAATTCCTTCAATGTTCTAGTAGTTATAAGAAGGTCAATACCCATTTCCAAGACCAAGAATGACAGGGGTTAATATCAGGGCTCTACCCCCTTCTATTGATAGAACAACAATAGCTAGGTCAAACATCTTCATCAGAGGTGGGAAGAAATATGTCACCTTGTCTAACCTTAATGCTGCTCTCTCGGAGAGTAGTGGTAAAGGAAAAAAACCACTTTGATGTTCAAGTGCAATATTGTTTTTGTACAAGCTAGGAAACAATGTTTTTTGTCTTTGTGTACAACTTTGGAAAACAATGATGATGTTTTGTATTGCCTCCCATTTTTTTGAGCAATATTCAATTCAAACACAGACAATGTTATTTTGTGGTCTACTTAAATATTGGGTTTTTTTTCTGTTAATTTAGCAATGTTAATCCTTGTTATTTTTGTAAGCCTTGTTATTTTTTACAATGTACCCTTTCATTTAGTGCAACAATGTTAATCCTTGTTATTTTTTTTACAATGTACCCTTTCATTTATGCCAATCATTCATTTGGCATGTTGCTCTGTTTTGAGACTGTTAAAGGACCTAACTTTTTTTACCATAAAATCAACACAAACATAAAATTACTTAGAATATATCATTACAGCCGTTTTTGGAAACAAGATTAGGACCACAAAATATATCATGTCCCATGTGCTTTGAACTACACAGACCTAACAACATACTTTTCTACTACAAACTCGTCCTTGCAATGAACACAAGTAGAGAATAACCATGCACTTCAACTACAACAAACCAACGTTTTTTTTTGGTTTGGAACAAACCTAAGAGAGAAAAAATAACTACAAACAAAACCCAGGAGAGAACAAGCATCCAATTCAGGGTTTCATTCCTCTTCGCCAATGAGGAAACACGATCTTCTAGTTCAAGCTTCTCATGGCGCAGTGGAGGGATGACATTCATTGACCTAGAGCACATTGGTAGGTCTACCCAGCTAAAGAAGTCCCACCCCCCCTCTCTGTACACTCCAAAATAAAAAGGAGGAGAGCATATGATCATCCTTCAAAACAATTGCAAAAAAAAAAACAAATAGATAAATTTAACAAACCTGCCAATCAACACACCCATGAAACCTCTGACCGGGATTGTCATCAGTCCACGAAGTGCGAATTTGTGCTTTCCTCCCACACCTACAAAATAGCCGAAAACCTCCACATAAACTTGAGGACATTTTTTTCTACTCTGTCTTTCCTCCACTCAACGAGTTTTTCTTTTTTTGGGTCTGCTACTAGGTCCCATTTTTCACCCTTAAATTAGGTAGGTGATGTGCCCCTTGGGATTTGGAGAGAAATGACTCAAAGTTTCCCTCCTAAAATGATGGGATGAAATGGCCATACACTTGGCAAAATAATTGACACATAGGCAAAAAAGGTCCACCTCACCAATTAAAGACATCTTTCGGCAGATTTACCCTAGCCCGGCAAATGTGTCCTAAAATTGGAATTTTTTTGGGACATAAGGTCCTGAAATTGAAGTCAGTAAAATTAAGTTCCTGAAATTGAAAAATGAAAAACATACGGGACGAAAAACGAAATTCCCTCATTTCTACGATTCACCTGTCAAAAGCAAAAACAAAAATAATCAAGAAAAAGAGAAAAACTAGAATACACACACAGAGAAACAAAAATCAAGAATCCCACCAGCAGCAGCAGAAAACCCGCAAGCCCACCTGACGAAAGAGTCTGATGAAAATGCTGTTCAAAATTTATTTACATGCTCAAAAAGAAAATAAACAAAAAGCAAGCTCAGACACAGCCAATGCTGATGATGTATTGTTGGGTGGGAGGAAAAGAGGGGTCATTTGCAAAATGTCCTCCATGCAGAGCTCCCCCTTAAACCTCCACACCCCGTATTTCGCCTAACTCCATCAATTACTGCTAATTCTTGGCTTTCAAATCAGAGGATTATAGATTACAGATTTTTTGTTCTTTTTATCTTTTTTTTTTTTTTTTCCGTACTTGGGTTTCTTTAGGAAAAATTTATGCATGTGATTAATGGGGTACATAAATGCAAAACCATATGCTGGTAATCTAAAGGCTTTTTTGTACCGCCGTGTCTCTAAACTTTCTGGTGTCAGCATACTCCCGGAGCGAAGGGACTCCAAAAGCCGTGGAGGTAGAATGACTGAAATGGCCTTGGGGTTTTAGAAATTTGTAATTGAGTGGTTTTTGTGTGGTCTACTCCAAATTTCAATAATTATAAAAAAAAAAAATTTGTGGTAATCCCAATTTTGAAATGGTGGCATATATGTAAATGTTTTATGATAGTTAAAAAAAAATGGAAAAGTTCTTAAGAAAAATGAATTAATGAGTTATGTGGATATATATAGTATATGATCAGGGATGAAATCATAAATTTTTATTAGGGACGATATCAAATTTTTATAAAATATTAAAGATATTTCTATTATTTAGAGAATGAAAACTAATTTTTCAAAAAAGTGAAATAAACATATAAAATTTAACTAAATATGAGCTTGAGGTGGTGGTGGGGGGGCGACTACCCCCTCCTGGCTCCGTTCTTATATATGGTCGCCTCATTATAACCGTATCGTAATTATTAGATGATTTATAAAATGTCGATATATGAAATTGTATTTTACAAAAAAAAAAATCAACTAATTTTTTTTCCCTAAACTTTGTGGTTTTCCTGTAATCCGATTAAGATTGGTGTTATGATAATAATGCTGACAGATCATTTTCATATCATATATAGCTGCTGTATAAGCAAACCAAAGTGAAGCAAACATGTCCCTCCACTACATAATATGCAATTTAAGGCCATATGTTGCACACTTTTGGTGGAATTGTTGATTTTGTCAAATACGCACTACCAAACACACACACACATATACATATATATATATATATATATATATATAAGCAAATTATGTCTACATTTCTTAAAATATGGTATAATTATAAATTAGTCATTTTTATTTTAAGAATTACAAATACCCTTGAGGAATATGTTACCTTAATAAAATTCATCATTCATCAAGGCAAAACATAATTGCGAGTTGTGTTGTTGTTTTTGGGCGAGTTTGAGATGTGATTCGCATAGTTTTAACAAATCTAAAATACAACAGTTATATATGAATTTAATTTTTTTTAACAAAAAGCAAAAGCGGTATCACATTATAGATAGTGATGTTTAGTGGTGGTTGTGGTAGTATAAAGTGAAATTACTTCACGAAGGTTGGTGGAATAACAAATTAATTGAGAAATTTTATTATGCTCAATGAAACACATCACTTGGTGGCCCGATTGACTACTATGACTATAGAAAAATTATCTTTTGGACATTTTTATTAATGTTTAATTACAAGAATGTTCCAAACCTCAAGGAGTGCAGATATAATTTGCCTTATATATATAGTGGTGAAGCTACATATAACTTAGAGGGTGTACATGTATCACCTTAACTTTAAAATCATTCCCTATATACATTATTAAATTTAAGTGTCACTACTAAAAAATCTCTAATTGGAAATATTAACATGATACTTTTTCAAAAATATCTCAATAATATAGGCATTGAGGCACTCCTATAAAAAGTATCACTGTAAATAATTTTTATCAATGTTTTTTTTGGGGGTACTAAAACATATTTTAGAGACACTATGAAATGTTACCAAAGACTTTTAGGACACCCAAACATATGACACTTTTAAGTAGTTACACAAAATTAAAAATGTCATAATTTTCATTTATAGTGACATTTTGTGTTGTTTTAATTGACAATTTTTCTAGTACTGGAGAAACCTTGGTTGTCCTTTAGTTCAGTCTTTGATTGTCCTTCAGTGGACCTTGCAACTCTTTTTTTTTCTTAAATTCAATTATCTATATTATCGATGGTTCGTAATAAATAAATGTACCACAAGATCTTGACGTTCTAAGTCCGCCGATATATTTATATATATATATATATATATATATTAATGAAAATAAATGTAGAAGTCAATTACTTCATTGAGGTGCCATCTACATGCATAAAAAGAAAAAAAAAAATTACACGTGCAGAAGATTTTATGTATATAGTTCTTAGGACTGCTTTATTTACCACCCCCAAATTATTTTCGATTTTATTGTTAATGTGCCATATTTTAATTCTTACGTTAGTGTCCTTAAATTCAGCTTTATTATCAATCAATGAGATTGAATCATGGCTGTCTGACATATAAAGTTAACTGTTCCACCTCCTTAATTAGGTAAGCTTCGCATGAAGACTGAAACCTTATACTAACTTTCGTTTCTCCTGGTATATTTTAAAAAACTTAGGGTTGAGAAATAAATTAAAAAAATAAAAAAGCTTTGTACTTTATGGAAAAGTAAATCCCTCAAAAGATGATAGAGTTAGAGAGAAGAGGGATTGACTTGAAATGAGGTAGAGTATAGGTGCTTTGCTTCATGAAGAAGATGTTGCTTTTGTTACCCCCAGGGGGTTGGCCTAGCGGTGTTATGGGTCGAATTCCACACCAAAGGTGTGGGTTCGAACCGCCGCAGCCCCTTGGGAGGTGATAAACCTACGCTTGTGGGGTCCATTTGCGGGAGGCTGTGGAAGATTTCTGGTCCCGGGATTAATAGGGCACACAGTCCCTCGGAAGTCGAGGGGTCCTCCCAGATGTGTGTGGTACCCCGCAGCGCAATGCTCCCTGTCGGGGGGTTTTTGAGTAGCCTATCTCCCCCCCATTTTTTTCACCAAAAAAAAAAAAAGATGTTGCTTTTGTTGCTCATCTTCAGTAGTGACAAAAGTCACACACACACATACACTCACATATTTATATATATAAAGTCAGCTCCCAAATGCATAAAAAGCAAAACCCACTGTGTGCAAATATATGTTTTAAATACGTAAAGTTCCTAAGAGAACAAAAAATGGAGTAAACTTTTACCCCGTGGTTTTACCTTACCGTCCTTTTTCCTAGTTTCCTTTTTTTTTTTTTTTTGTTTATCAATATTCTCATTTGTTTCCTTTTAATCTATTGGAAAATTGCAATTTCGGTATTGAACGAATAAGGAATGGTAGTTTTGGCACACATGAATTCTTAATTTACAATTAAGTTTCATAAATTTTTAAAATTTGCAAATCGAGGACAACACTCAATGAGGAAGCTCAAAATACAAATTTAGATGTCAAGCCTTCCATATAGCCAATGTTTTGAAAACCAGACCGAACACTGAACCGGTGGCCTTACTGGTTACCGGTTCGACCACTGGTTTAACCGGTGTGACATCATAAATATGTAATAATTATTAAATTAATTTTTTTTATATAAAAAATCATAAATACATAAAAAAAATTAGAAAAAAACCCAATAATAATAATAATAATAACCAAACAAGAAATTTATCTTACTATTTAATAAAAATCTAACTTATCATTCATCCCAAAGTTAACAAATAACAATTAACAAAATAATTCAAAAAACACATTTTGTCACATCTTACATCCAATTCCAAATAAACCCAGTATTATTTCTATCACAATGCACTAATTCTTCTTTCATTGAAATTCAACATATCACAATTGTGCATCTCAATTTGTCATTTAATGACTATTCTTCTTCATGGAAATATGGAATGTATTTTTATTTATTTTTCATTATTATTTTTTTGTATTAACTCAATTTGAAGGAAGATAATTGGTATATAAATATAAATAAGTTTTTAATGTAGAACCATGTAATACTTGTTTATTTTTTAAAAATATTTTCTTATTCAAAACAAATTAAAATTCAAAATTAAAATATTTTTCTAATTATTCAATTTTAAAAAAAATCACACTTTTACTTTATAAAAAACTCTACACTTTCTCTCTCTCTCATTTGCTCTCTCTCTGAAAAGAACGTTTCTCTCTCTCTTTCGCTCTCTCTCTTTCTCTCTCCAGAAAACTCTACCCACTCTCTCTCTCACCCTTTCTCTGTTTGAAAAGAACGTTTCTCTCTCTCTCTCTCTCTCTCTCTAGAAAACTCTACCCACTCTCTCTCTCCTTCTCCAGAAATTTCAGTTCTCTCTACTCATTTCTTTCTCCCTCTTCAGATCTATACGTGACTTTGGAACCCCAGGTAAACATGCTCTTACCTTCAGCGTGACAGCAGCAGACGGGCGGTGTGGCGAACGGGCAAAGACGCATGGTGCGGCGGACGGCTAGGCTTCAAGCAAGGGTTCAACCCTTTTTTTCTTTACGCAGCGTGAAAAAAAAGAACAGCAGGAAAAAAAAAATTAAAACGGTAACCGACAGGCGGCGCAACGGACGGGTGGAGACGTGTGGTGCGGCAAACAGGCAGACTTCAAGCAAGGGTTCAACCCTTTTGTTTCTTCACGACGCATGAAGAAAAAAGAAAAGCAGCAAAAAAAAAAAAAAATTTAAAGACACGGCCCGCCGAACCGGTCCCGATTTTGCAGGGTAGTTCGGACCGGACCAGGCACCGGTCACCGGTCGAACTGGTTGGACCGGCCGGTCCGGTCCGATTTTGAAAACACTATGTATAGCTATCCATGTTTGGAAAAATGCCAGGCGAAAAGGCTGAAATAACTCACGTGCTCTGCATGGCTTTTTTCGGTGAGTTTTATAATTTTAGGTGAAATTTGTTCTGAATCCCCGAATTTTAAATCTTGTAAGACTTAATTGCAAATTTTGTAATTTATGTGTACCAAAATGCTAAGTACTTATTTGTACGTGATTAAAATTTTCTATTGCTACTCATTTGTTGTATATCAATGCTACATGCAACACAAGTTTTATAACCTCAAGGAGTTTTTAGTAATTTTTGAAAAAATATGGAATTTTTCATAAATTAACCTAATATCAGGGGTGGTGAGTGTAATTCGTCCCAAGTTTTATAACTCGGGCATGCCTGATCATGAACCTTGTTGCTAATTATATATTTTCTGGTGATTATCCAATGTCATATATAGATATATATTCAATAGGCGCAGCTGAGTCAGAATTAATTTGATTTTAAACACTATTGTCATCCCATGTGTTAATTTGGACATCTACCACCCAAAGGAACTATATATATGCTGCAGCTTTTCTATGTTGTCCCAACTCCCTTAAGAACAACCCTTTTATACAACTTATCAAGATGTGCATGATGTTAATTATCCCTCATCCATTAAATAATAAAATGTGGTGTGATTTATAATAGTTGGACAATTTTTACATGAATTAATTTTTTGGGTTGAATCAGATACAACATACTTCATAATAATAGACTAGGTTTTGTATTGTACTTGGGCCTCCTGCTACATTAATATCACGTTCAAAGTTATTTCGTACTATGTTCGAGTTTAGGCATGAAGGAAGCTTGTTAATTATCTCATATCGATTAAATAACATGATGCAAGATCATAATATTTGTACAAGAGGATTGCAAGGGGGAATAGCTCGATTTGTAATTTCGACAATGAGGGATTTTCTTTCTTTCTTTCTTTTTTCTTTTTTTCCCCCCTTTTAAACAAAGAACAATCTAGCTAATACAATTTTTAGTAGAATACAAATTAAACTAAAATATATAACGTTAATAAAGTTAATTTAAATTTGATCTTTTTAACTTTTTGGATCAAAAGATCTCTACTTTACCGTCGAGGTATGTAATACTTTATTGATAAATGAGAGAGGTATTTTGACATATACAAAAGGTAAAAGGTTCTAAAATTTGAAGAGAAATTTTTTTCTTTTGAATTCATGTAAATAATAATGATAAGGATAATATACAAACATATACATACATATATATATACATATATATATATATATATATATATATGTATTCTTTGAGCCTAATAATAAAAAGCTCACCATGTTTTTAAGCTCTCTTTCCTCACACTGGCATTGTTTTGTTTTTCTTTTTTTTTTTTGCATTAAGAATAATTATCTTCTCTCTATCAAAAACATGACAATATATACTAGAACAAGGTTCAGCACCGTATAACTCAATTTAACCATTTTTTCATTCTAAAAAATTCAATCATTGACTTTTAACCATTTTTGGGATAAAATTACTTTTAAATCTGTTACATTGATTTTTTTTAGATTTACATATAAGTTACTTCCAATTACTTTTGTTTATCCACATGCAGAAAAATCTATTTATTAGAAGCCACGGCTACATGGTTAAAAGCCATGCGCTCTTCCGGCTGAGCTAAGATGGCTATTTTATAACATAATATGGTAAACAACTAAAAATTAAAGTAAAAATATTAAAGAAAAGGCCATTGACAGGTCTAAACTACTACTAGATTTTAGACAGATTTTACCGTGAACAAGTCATAATTATCATTCATTTATGATGCCAACAAAAAAGGAAATTAGTTCAACACCTTGAAGCTGTGTTTAAAGAAAACCCTTTCCTAGTACTTTAGATCAATTCTCACATAATGTGCTCTCTTTCCTCAATCTTTTATTGTTTTTATTTTTATTTTTTCTCTGCATTCAGACTAATATTCTTCTCTCCATAAAAAATATGACAATATATTCTAGAACAAGGTTCAACACTGTATAAATCCATTTCATCATTTTTTTTTCATTTCAAAAATCCAATCATTGACTTTTCACCTTTTTTGGGATAAAATTACTTTTTAAATATGTTACATTGAATTTTTTTTCTTTTATATTTACTTATAAGTAAATTTTCATGATTTTAGTGTAGTTCTTTATTATGTCATTTTTTTTCATAAAATAATTCCTAACAAATAAAGTTTCTCAATTATAATTTAGGTATGTTTAAATTTGAGAAAAACAACTTTTCATAATCTCTCTCTCTCTCTCTCTCTCTATATATATATATATATATATTGTAATTACAAAAACTTTACAAAGTTACTTTTTTAAAATGATCATTGGTACAAATCGTTTTAAAGAATTTTAATCAATTTTTTTTTTTTAGAATTATGATTCATTAAGTTTTTTTAGTATAAAAGGTTAGGGGGTAATTCAACCAAAAAATTGACTTATGGGTTTTTTGGAATGAAAAAACTATTGAAATGAAATATAGGATTGAAAATTAATTTCATAGATTCTTTTAGATATAAATTTTTAAGAGGGCTTTTTAGTATTTTTTTTTATAAACACTAAAATAAAAGAATGAAAGAGAAATTCACACTCTAAAATCCTTATCCATATATATCTCTCTCTAGATCAATATTGCCCGCGAAAAAGCCTCTCTTGTTCACCTAAAATTTATATTTTTATCAAATTTGAGAACAAATTTAATTGGTCAATATCTCAAAACTTTTGTAGCACCATCTGTGGGAATTGAACCCATGACCACATGGTTAAAAGCCATGCGCTCTACTAGCTAACCTAAGACGGCTCTGTCATGAGATAAGATGGTAAAAAGCCAAGAGTTGTTGCACGTTTTATGATTTTGGGACACTAACTTGCTTAATTTCAATTTTAGGTTAGGAATTTGAAAATTTTTGACACATTTAGGACAATTTGCGTCCAATGGCCGAAAAAAATACATGTGGCATATTAATGCACTACAAGCAAGCTTAGGGGTAAACATTTTGATTTAATGTAAAATAAATAATGTAATAATAGAATATAAAAAAAATCAAAATAATTTAATTTCTTATTAAAATATTTATAATAAAAAAATCTTTTATATTTTTGCATATTTTTATTTCTTTATTAATTTTTCATGTAAAAATATAACCCAATCACCCACCCACCCAACCCCACCCCACCCCACCCCCTTCCTTTCCTTCACCGTCGGCCCCCAACCCCCAATGCTGCCGCCCCCGCCCCACCCCAACACCACAAAGCCCGCATCCCCCCCTCATTCACCGCTACCCCCCCCTTTCCGCACCGCCCCCCACCCCCCACCCCACCCCACCATCACAAAACCCTAATCTCCAACCTCTCCTTCACCACCACCCCCTACCCCCCAACGTCACCGCCTTTTCCTTGCACCCCCTTCTTCAACATCGTTGCCTTCTCCTTCCGCATTTCTCCTTCTCTCTCTCCCTCATTCATTTAGTCCCACTCTCTCCCTCTTGATCTTTCTTTCTCCCTCCCTCGCTCTTTCTTGATCTATCTCTCTCTTTCCCTCCCTCGCTCTCAATTTCTCTCTTTCTTTCTCTCTCAATCGATCTCTCTCTCTGCCTCACTCTCTATCTCAATCTCTCTCTCTATCCCCTCCATGGTTCGTCATAACGGTCGTGGGGAATGAAAAGGATCACTGTTCCAGTTCTGTTGTACTGTCGCGGAACGATTGCGGCCATTCCGCACATTTTGAAATTTAAATATAGAAAATTATATCTTAAGTAGACAACTACTAATATGATGATATCTTTTAATAAATCTTTTCATTTCAATTCAAATGATATATATATATATATATATATATATGTATGTGTATATATATAATAAATAATATACATATGTGTGTGTGTGTGTGTATATATATAAATTCAACAATCTATTTATGTGAATAATTATATATATATATATATATATAATTAACAATATTGAAATAACCTAGATTAGTACCTAAAAAACATGGAAACTAATTAGTAACAAAATTTGCTAATTAATGAAAAGAGATATGTATTAGATAATTAAAAATATTTAAATAAACCAAATCGCATCAAAACTTATGAAAACTAGTTAGTTACAAAATTCATTAATTAATTAAAATGGAAAACCATCTTTTTCTTTTTCTCTGCACTCTACTGGTTTTTACAGAGTTATGGGGTTATTCACCTCAAAGCTTGCCGCCATCCGAATCTGACCCCGACACCGGCACCTTTAGGGCGCTCCTCGACCATGATGATTGGTTCTCAACTTTGTCTCATTTCTCCATCCCAATTTCATCTCTGTTTTCATCTCCATTTTGGTCGGAATGCTTTGTTTCTGGGTTGGTGTCAATGTTCCGACCATTCCGACTGTCACAACGTTCCGTTCTGGTCATTCCTTTAGTTCCATTGCCGTGACAAAGCAAAAGAATGGCAGAATGGGCATTATAATGCCGCGGCTCTTGCACCCGCGACAAACACCGAAATGGAGGCCGGCGTTCCAGTTCCGTTCTGGCCATTTCGACAGTTATAACGGTGTTCCGACGAACCATACTCTCTTCGCGAGCGGCGGGTCTAGCCGGTGGGTTTGGTGGGAGGCAGTGGACAGAAGGTTTGTGTATATATATATATATAATGTTTGTGTATATATATAATATGTATATATGTATTGTGTGTGTATGTGTATATGTATAATATGTATATATCTATTGTGTTGGTATGTATATACAATTTCGTCCTATTTGGGTTGCCAAGTAAAAAAAAATGCCAAATAAGCCACATGTCACGTATTGCGAGTCCAACTTTCCCAATTTTTCAACCGGTGATTGCATTATCAATCTAATTTCATTCAATTTCCGGCGAAATTCCTAATTATGATGCGAATTGTCCTAAATGTGTCAAAAATTTTCAAATTTCTGTCCTAAAATTGAAATTAAACAAGTTAGTGTTCCAAAATCATAGAACGTGCAACATATTGTCCTAAAATTGTAATTTTGCCTATATCTATAAACATAAATAGAGATGCAACTTGAAATTTATGATTTTTTCTCATTTCTGTTTTTTTTCCTAGTTGAAGTTTGAAGATCAAAGATTGTTTGGAATGGAGATTTCCACGGATGGTAGACACAAGTTTCTTCTTAGTTAATTTTAAGGGATAAAAAACTTTTATATATACACTCCTCACGCTTTTAAGATAGATACATGTCCATTAAATCAAAAGTCCTAAATAGATAGATTTTGAAAATTGAATTTACACAGTATAAACGATCAGAGTATTATGTATAGCACATTGTAATGAAAATTGTATTTGCCCAAGTGATTGATGAGGTCAGCTTCAAATAATGCCTACCCAATAACTTGTGTTTGAATTCTACCCAAATCATATTCTCTTTGGGGTGAGTTTTTTGAAATCTAAACATCTAAAATGATATATTTGCCCTTAGTTATGTCACATGACATGTAATGGAATCTCGATAGAATATTCCTTTGGAAAACACCCTCAGATGGTAATATTGGGAAAACGTAAAGTGCAGATGGCAAACGGCAATAATAATAATAATAATAATAATAATAATAATAATAATAATAAAGTTTATATGGTATACTTTAAAAATGCACAAAGTTTGGGAACGAAAGATTTTTATCCCTAATTTTAATTAATAGTTTTTATTGGTTTCCATACTAGATTAAGAGAACTTCTTGGTTACGTTTGGTAGTAATATAGATTGTGTGTGATAGTGAAATAATTGGATAGATATGCTACAAATTTGTTATCAGTTCATTGTATTAATATATTTGATAGCAAGTATTGTTTCAAGAGACATCCTTCAAACTATGTTTGGTAGCATTCTTTTTTTCCAAATGGATTTGAACCAAATTATGAAAAGCTGGCTAAATTACCAATTTGGTCCTATTTGAATGAGATTTTTTTATAGTTCCATGTTTTGTGACCTAACCAAATCAGTCCCAAAAATTTTGTAATTAACTAGTAATGCCCCAATTATTACCTATTGTTAGCTAGATGGACGGAAGTGTGACATGGCTATTACAAATAGAGTAAAGAGATATTTACTAACCTGATACGCACGTGAAGGATATTTGGAAGGAAAATCTGGCGCCTTTTTCTCACCTTCTTTGACTAATAAAACCCAGCAAGGGTTTGGGCTTTTTTCCTAATAATTCCTCACCCTATTTATTATAATTTTCATAAGATGCTTGAGGGTAAAAACATAGCAGAGGTGGAGTGGGGTGTTGTTAATTGCCACTGTGGAAATCTGTCTCGGAAGTGGACGTTATAGACCGACGAGAATCTTGGACAAAAGTTCATTGCTTGCAAGAATAGGAACGGTGGGTGTCGGTTCTTCAAATGGGTCGAGCCTACTATGTGTGATAGAGCAGGAGCTATAATTCCAAGCCTTCTTCACAGGTTGACTAGGATGAGAGAAGAGGAGGGAAGCTGCATAGGAGGAACAAAATCCTCCTTACTATGGTGATTGTGGTTGTTGTCATTATTATGTGGAAGTAAAATGTATGTGAAATTAGGTTAGGTTGTAGTGGTCTGTATTTTCAAGCTATGGTGTTTTTAGCTTTAGCATGAGGTGCAATTGTTTTTGGTTTGTTTTTATATGCCCATGCTTGAATGGGTATGTTTTTGTAATCCACCTTGTATTAATGAAACATTTTCTTCAGATATAATGGCTTCAAAAGCTGAGAAATTTCCTCATAGCTTGAATTGGTTCAAATGTATGATGTATGTAAATAGGGTCCTTACTGCATTAAGTGATGAACAACAAAAAGTGTTGAATATGCTCATGAACAAGTTGACTATATGAATCTGCACATGCACAAAACTAATGACATATCATATGAATCTACATTTGTTTTCTGAATTACAAAGCACATTAAAGTGATCAATCTTGTTTGTCATTTACATTATAGAGAATGAGTGTGTAAACCAAGTGACAAAATAGGGCAATATCCACATTGCACCAACAAAAACATGTCAAAATAATGGTTTACACCATCATACCCTATCCTACAAGTGAATCACATGACATTGTTTTGGTCATCAAAATATATAATGACAAATAAAGTCTCACAATCTACTTTTCATTTCTTCTTCTTGGCTCCTTGTTTCTGTGTTTTGGTATTGTTCCCTTGAATTGAAACTAGTGCAGCTGTAAGATTGGAACGAGTGACATAGTTCCTTTCATCCCTTTTCAAAAGGGGTACACTACTCTGACTTTGTTGCGTAGTAACACAACTTGGCTGTGTTCGTACAAGAAGTGATTTTGGCCTCGACAATTGCATTGGGGGAGGAACTAAAATACCACTTTTAGCCTTTTGGCCCTTTTCTTGATAAAAGTAATAAGTTAGAATATGTAGCAAAAGTGTTGAATATCATGAACCATAATTCTTACATTAGCTGTGGATGTATTTCTTGGTCCTGCATCTCTAAAGAGTCTTTTCCTTGCTTGAAAATTACAAGCATTTGAACAAAATTAATTTGAAGCTTAAAGTAAGTGCATACACAAGATAGAAAAAATACTTACAAATGACTTTATTGTGGGTACAACTGTGTTTTGCAGATTGTTGGTTTGTTCTTCGATTATTTCTTCAACCAACATATCAGAGACAAACTCACTAGCCTTTTTCCTGAGTTTACACCCTTTCTTGTTGTGACCACTCTCACCACAAAATATACACGTAACTTTATAAGGTTGTCTCTGTAATATGGTTTGTCTTTTCTGACCCTTCTTTCTTTTATTCGGGACTTCATCTTTTTGGGATTTACCAACTTTCCTCCCAAGATTGGGTGGACATAGAGGTATGAACCCTATCCAAGTCTGTAATGCAGGACCATTTATGGGTCCTATTGCATTTTCATAGACTTTTAAACAAATGCTTACATGGAGAGTTAATAGCTTTTTTAAACATCTTCTTGCTAGTGAAAACCAACCCTAACTCAAAGTGTGGATTATACACATCAGATTCTTTAAAAATTAGATACTTTGGCCCATCTTCACCCCCAGATTCTAGTCAATATATAGATCATCAGCATTTTCAACAAATATCTTATCCATCATTATCTGACTCACTACAATCACTAACCTCATTATTGTGAACATTAACCTCCCCAATTGGTACATCATCTGTACCCACATCAAGGGTTAAGTCTTCAAGTTCTAAATCAATCAAATCACCAGTATTCCTAACATTATTATCATTCAAGTCAAATTCATTCAAAATGTAATATGTATCATAAAAATCATCACTTAGCTTTTCCTCTTCAACATCAAATTCACTATTCAACATTTGTTCCCTATCATCTACCCTATCCCCATCAAGTTCATCATCATTACTACATACATTTTGGTTCCCTATGTCAGCCCTAACCCCATTATCAAGTTCATTATCACTACACACAATTTGTTTACCTTTATCTACCCTACACCCATCATCATCATGCAATTTTTTTTTCTTTATCCAGTGTACATATGGGGTCACATGAACCAGTTTGTGTCAACCCTTTATCTAAATCAGCATCTAGGTAAAGATGCACCTCCCTCTGTCTACCCATATTCAAATACCCATCTTGAAGTGTTACAAAATCTGTTTAAAATATAATTAACCTCCATTTCTTTTTATCTACTTTAAACCACATCCTCCTACCATTATACCCCAAGCTGCTAGCCAAGCTATCCAAGTAACCAAGACTCAAAACTTTCACGTTGAAATAGTCAAATATAGTTACCTTTCCCCCAACATATTGTGCTTCAGGGTAGTGTTCAAATGATCCACCATGATGAATCTTTTGAGTGACTAACCCATCAGCTTTAGTATCTACAAAACAATGTTGCAAGCTTTCAATACATATACATATATGAAAATTTTAAAAACAAAAAAAAAGACCTATATACTATTCGAAAAAATAAAAATGGTCAAAAAGGGACCACACCAGTGTCTACTGTTCCCTTTTAACTCAACCCAAAGACAATCTTATAGCAGTTACGAAAAGGACAAAACAAGCCCACATCATGACTAAAAACAACTCCGAAAACTCTGTATTTCAAACATTTTTTTTCGAAAGTCCCCAGAAATTATGAAAAAAAAAACATAGCACTTACTATAATCTGGGTTAGGGCCTTCAACCAGATGCCCGAGTCTTAATGTATATTTGCCTTGACCCATCCTTTCCACTCGTCATCCATAGAGAGAAGATTATGCAAGGGTATAGAGAGAGAATTTTGCAGTGATATAGTAATTAGGGTTTGTAGCATTTTTGATTCAGGGCCAAAATCTTGTGAAAATTGGGGAATGAAAATAGCACGTGCCCTCCATGCCTCTAACTCTAGCTCTACAGTTATATTTAACGGGCACGTGAGAAAAACGCCATATTTCCGTCCATCTAGCCAACGCCAGGTAATAACTGGGGCATAACTCGTTAAATTCCCAAAGTTTTGGGATTGATTTGGTTATGACACAAAATGTGGGACTAAATTGAAAAAATCTCATTCCAGTGGGACCAAATTGGTAATTTAGCCTGAAAAGCCTTTTAATTTAAACCCCATCATATATATATTTAAGGGTAATAGAGTAAATTACAGTTCTTATCAACTTAATTCAAATCAACTAGATTACACATCCCACCCCTATAGTGGGATGGACTATCCCATAATTTGATGGATAATTAAGAAACCGGGCTTATACTTTATAAATGACTAGGAAAAATCTACCAAATATAATTACAGGTGGGATACACATATAATTCCATAGATAGACCCCTACTAAACGAAACCTTTGGGTTATATTTTATGCTTGAGTAGACTTGTTTTGAAGTTAGAATAATATATCTATATTGGAGTTGTATATATATATATATATTTGTTGATGAGTTGTATGGCACATGCTATATTGCTTCATATATTCTCTATCTATATTGGAGGTAGGAAACTGACAAAAGAAGAAGTATTATTACACCCCACCATTGTATGTCTCATGGAAAATGCAACAGATGGAAACTTCAAAGTACAAAATTTAATTAGATTTCAATTTGTTCAGTCATTCTTTTCGAGCCATGTAAAGTCGAGTAGCTCGTTAACCAATTTGATCCGAATTCAACTAAAAATATGTGTGCATGGCTCGAGCTCAATCCGAACTTGAACTAAAGATTAATTTTTCAACTCAAGGATAAACATATGCATACATATTTGATTTGTTTGAGCTCGATTACAGTCCTAAATCAATCTATTATCTTCACATTGCATGCATAATCATTTAAAGTATTATGCTGTGAACAAAAAATAATACATCTTTCATCCATATAATTTCTAATAATACATAATAAACCAAGTGCGTTTTTCTATTTTTTTTGTTAATATATTGTTTCACCTGAAAAAAAATTTGTATAAATTTGGAATGGGCTGATTTTAGTCCTTTTTGTCATGCTAAAATGAATTAATAGGGCCCGTGTCACTTCGACGTGTGCAGAACAGCCCATGTTAGAGGCCCGAGCTAGAATAAGTTGGAGGCCCATGGTCCAGTTGGCAGAAAATTAGAAAATAGAAAATAGGAAAATAAAGTAAATAAAAATAATAAAGTCAAATGTAAATCCCTTGCTTTTAGGGGTTGTTGGAGAAAAGTAACAAAATGGCTAAAAGATAGGCAAATATGCCTGAAATAAAGGCCATGTGTTGCTGAAAATTTGAAATTCAAATAGGACGGCATAACTGCCATAACCTGGAAGCATGGACGACCATCCATTTCGGATGGCCAGAACCTAAATAAAACATTCAGGTCCAAAATAAAAGGATTCGATTGCAGCTTGAAATCTATAAAAAAGAGCTAGATTCACCATTTCATGGGACATCAATCAATCAACAATCTAACGATCAAACAACAACAACAACTCTCTCAATCAATAAGTCATCACTTTTCTGATTTTTTAGTCTAAATGAACAAAGATTAGCTTTAGTTCACTAGGTAGAAAGCCGTTACATGAATGTTTGTAGCCATACCCCATTTGGCTCGAAGTGAGGATATAAATGCACTCATTCTGTAACGTCACGAGGTCATAGCCATCACTCACTCGGATTTGACCCGATTCGAGGTAAGATATCAATGCGACGGAGTGATATCCCATATCCATATTGAGCGCATGCATGAAGAGAAGTGTAGACGAAGTCAATCAATGCTCGTTAGAGTGAACAACCTCTGAATACATTTACACGTAGAATTGGTCGGAGTCATCAATGTGGCTGACTTGTAGCTAGAGCTTTTCGGAACTGCTCAATGCATTTTAGTCATAGATATGACCCAAGTCATCAATACATGTGTCTGTAGCCGAGTCTTGTAAAGTCCAAGTGACGAGTAGCTATCGTCTTTGAATGCATTTTCTTTTCGATTTAAGCTTTTCGATCCTTTCGATTCTTAGAGCACTAAATTGTTAAGTCCTACATTAAGTTGTAGGTGCGTAGAACTTCAGAGGTAGTGTTTGCCTACTCCGACTCAATCGTTTTTCAAATAGAAATATTAGGCGCATCACATCTTTCACTTCAAATCATTAAAAGACTTCCATTTGTGTGTATTTATATACTAGCATGCTCGCACACACAACAAGCAAAAACCCACTTCGAATTTATTATTTTCTTATCGAACTCAGTGACTTCGAACCCTAGGTAACCATTTCGGCGTGGCTGTCGAAATTTATGCAAACACACACACACACACACACACATATATATATAATATTATATATGTATATATATTTAAATATAATTATTACATACTATAACGTCATACCTATTAAATGTTAGTCAAACAGGCTAAATCAATCGGATCACTAACTAGTGAGGCTACTGATTCTGTGTCTGATACGATTTTAAAAACAATGGTTAAGATGAAACAAAAATAGTTTCTCTGCAATTTTGAATTAGGGTTGAAAATGTAAAGTTTTTGCTGCTTTGGTTTTTTCCCCTATCTTGACAATTATGCCCTCTACTTTAATATGTATCTCGCGTGCGAATTATTTTAGAGGGATACCTAAGTAATTGACTATTTCACCCTTCAAGAATCTGGTTAGAAGTATTTCCCGGAGGAAATTTTGGTCTGAATTTGCGTTAGGGTGCAAACTACCTTACAAATTACAATTGTTGATTGACGGGTGGTATCTGCTAAATCTACAATTTAATGGCGGAGAGTGCAAATGGAGTGTAATTTTGGGGCGCAAATTGAAAATTACCATTTATTTATCCAACTACAAGAACCGGTCCACACCCACATTTTTATTTTCTCGGTTTAGCAATTTTCATTTCCCCGTTCTTAAAGGGGGGTTTTGCTAGGGTTTTTAATTCAACATTTGGCATATTTAAAGATTGAAATCTTTTACCCCTTTATCGCAACACAAGATCAGTGATTTTCAATGGATCCATCATCACTTAACGCCCCCGAATTGCAGCAATTTCTGAATGTAAGTCTCTCAAATCATTCGAAATATGTGCTTGTTCTGCTGTGCCCTTTTCTCTGTTGCATTGGAATAATCATAACTTTATATGCTGTTTATTAGTGTTCGAATGCAATTGAAAATTGAGAAATGGGCCATTTTTGTTTTTTTGAATAATCATAATTTGATATGCATTTTAATTTTTTTTTTCAAGAATTATTTTAGTTAATGCTCTTTGAAGATTTTGTTATGTACTCGACACCTTGCAGTTTGTTGAGATTTCATCTCTAATTTGTGCGAGTGAAAAATTCGCATATTTACATGTACTTATGGATGAAATCAATTGTAAAGGTGTTGCATTTTGCTGAGGAAATAAGATCTTTGTGTGCTCCGTAGTAATTTGATCCAGCTTTCGATAATTTGCTTCAACTGTGACACACTCATGGAGACAACGAAAAATTTCTAAAATTCTCGAAATTGAATTTGTCCTCATAGCTTACCCATAAAAAAATGGCTGATAATATTGACTTTGTTATCTAAGATTTTCGAGTTTGCAGGGTGGTTTGGGCGAAATCATTCTGAGTCTCACAAATCCTGTTTTTCTGAAAAATGTTAGTTAATTTTCTTTTTTCAGTTATTGGGATTTTAGGAAAATAAAATTATTGCGAAGTAGAACAACTATCATGTAGTAGAGAACCTTATAATTAATGTGATTTCAGGTTAGGATTATATAATAAACCTGTACTGTTGCATCATTTTCAACGCCAACGGTATAATGATATTTGATAGGCAATTAAACATGCAACATTTTACTTAGCAATGATAAAGTACAAATTATTTACATGTTTATAGATAATTTTCTTAAGAGTTCTATAAGCTGGTAAATACCTGATAGTAATAATGGTAGCACGATTTAAAAATTTCAGCAAACAACCAATTTTTTGAAAGCACATTTCTTTTGTTAAAACTAGCAACTTCCGCACGCGGTTCCCACGCGCATAAGTTCTTCTAAATATAATAGTGTTGCTATTTATAATTTTTTAAGTATCATTCGAGGTCACTTATACATTTCTACTATGATTACAATAAGTGCTACATTGTATAAATAACTTCGAGTTCTTCTATGACTTTAGCACTACTTGTACGACTTTTAAAACTTTGGCATCCTTAATTCCAAACAAGTCCAATAAAGCTACCATAAGCGCCAAAATTGCGAAATAATATATAGAATTCAAATGTTCAGTATACCTCGTAGCTTCAACAGGCATTAAATTATGAATACTTGCATCCCTTTCCATCCTTAAAGTACATGTACAGTAGAAGAGACTTAATTTTGTTGCAAAAACACTTCTTCAACTTGAAAATAAAAGTACAATACGATTAGACGACTATGAGAATTTAAAATGCTGTCACTATTAGATATCCAAATCCAAGGCCAAAAAAAAAAAAAACCTAAACAAAAAATCTAAATAATAAAGAGTACATGGTGGTGTATGTATCACAGTCAATGAAAGGAGTCACACATTCATAATGAAAGTAAAGTTTCATTATTGTAACAGAGAATGATGGAGGCTTTGAGGTAAAAGCATTTAAGTAATTATTCATTTTTCAGAAGAAAAATAGAAAATAGAAGACAGAATTTTTTTGAAGATGGGGATGGTTTTGGAGGGGTGCAGGGGAAGGAGGAAATAAATTAAAAGTGGGGAAACGCGTAAAGGGATTCTCTAGACCTTTGAGATTTAATTCAATTGGAGGGGAGAGAGAGAGAGAGAGAGAGAGAAACGTGGAGAGATGGTGGAGAAATAGGAGTGGAGAGAGAAAGAGACGTGGGTTAGTTAAACATGGATTTAATGCAAAGTTGCATATTACAATTTGCAATTTTAACCTTATTCCATGTACAATATGAAAAATATGGAAGGATAAATTTTGGAATTACAAAAATTGGTATCCGAATTACTTATAATTTATTAAGAATGTTCAATTTTACCCTTTGCATTGCATTTATGTTGCGGTTTTACTAAATATTAAAGGGAGAAAATTGTAAATATAAAAAATAACCGTCATTGTAGACACAAAATCAACTTTCTTTTAATAATAGTATAGATTCGATTATTTACAATGATAATAGTTGAAATCATTAAACTTAAACTTTATGTGGCGCATGATTTTATGTCATAATTTACATTCTCAGTAAGCAAAAGCAACTCCCAAATAAATAAAGCTATGCCTTTTATAGCACTAAAAACATTATCTATGTAAAACATATTTTTAATTTTTTATCAATTCCTTTTATAATTTATAGACAAATCTCAAACAAAAACCATATCCTTAGTAAACAATAACTTTTCAGATTAATGTTTCAAGCAACACAATTGAACCGTATCTCAGCATAGAATTCTTCGGCTTTTTTGTAGAAGCGAAGCCTTGCTTCATCTATGGTTATAATGTGGCACTTTAATTCTTTAAATTTTGCCTCTAGTTGTTGGTTCTCACTCATAATTCTATTATATTTGATGTTTATTACTCAGGCATATCAGCTTATCTCATTATTCAAAAATCATAATTCCACTTCTTTTAAAGTAAAAACTCATGGCTCAATACATCCATTTGCAATTAATTTTCAGTTTACAATATCTTGAAAAGTAGTATCTATTTGTATCATAGAGTTGGGTACAGCATAAACAAGAATAAAAGATAAACATTTTCGAATAGTGAAACAACTATTAAAGTCCCAATACATTGGGTTTTGATTTCTTAACAATAATGCTACAACATAAATCAATACCAAGATCATCTTTAACAGTAGTCAACCGTAGGGCTAATGGTGGTATACGTTTTCTTTAACTATGTACATTCTTTACATTCTAAAATCAAATTTAGTATATGAGAACCGCATAAGGGCTACTCTTCCTTCAGTTTTTGACTTGTGTTATTTGTTGATTCTGTAGTAAACATTTGTGACTCATTTGCTGAATATTTGTAGCAAGAAAAAGAGAGGGCCATGGTCAATGAAATGATCGGATAGCTAACATCCGCTTGCTGGGACAAATGCATCACCAGCACTCCAGATAGCAAGTTCAGTTCTAGCTAATCTAATTGCCTCACAAACTGTGCGCAGCGATATATGGATATGAGTCTCATCATCATGAAACGTCTCCAGCAAGAAAGTTAGGCTAATCTTTTCAGTTCTTATCTCAATATTGTACCATCAACCATGATCGCCTAATCTTATGATGAATTCAGGGGGAAGTTTTATTTCAATTTGTACTACCATAACATTCTTCTCAGTTTTTCATTTTAAGCTTGGTGACCGGGAACTCGATTTCTTAGTCATATGCCTGATTTTGAACTGGACAAGCTCTGTGTGTGTGTGAGTTAGGTAGTGTGTGTGTGGGTGTGTGTAGGGGAGAGAGAGAGAGAGAGAGAGAGGAGAATAATCCAGGACTGTATGGGCAGGTTTGGCTGTGTTTGCTGTTAGTTTTGATGTTTCGGGAAAATATTTTGGGATACTGTATTTTAAGATGATAGAAGGAATATGTGGAAAAGAAAAATCTGTATGGTTGAGTTTTTGGAAATAAATGATGTGATGTATTTCTAGAGAAGATGCATTTGGATGATCCATTTTTTGAATATATGTTTTCTGTTGTATACATCCTTTTGCATGCTATTTTGTCCCGATTAATAATGTCACATATCATTTTTTTTATATAGATTCTACTATTATAAGATATTAATATAAGGATTAAAAAATACCGTTGACCAGGACTAATAAATGAAACATTAAATATATATTACTTGTTCTGTAACGATTGAGATGTAATTTGGATATATATATATATATATATATATCTACATCTATGGGGAACTATTGCACTCTGTCGGCCTTCACCTGACCATTGCATTAGAGATTTAGCTTCAAAGTTAAAATCTACTGAGTTTGCCTTTGGCCCATACCACTGAATCTTACTAAAGACGGTCAAAAGGAGAAGATGTTTATTAGGATGATTCGAGAAGTTGAAAATATAAGTTTGAGAATAGCTTTTTTGCAAGTATTGCTCTTAACGTGAAGATTAGTAGATATAAGTAATTTAAAAAATTTACGGAAGATTTACACTTTGCACCCTAAAAATATTTTAAATAGTCAATTTGCTATCTCAAAAAAAAAAAAAAAAAATAATAATAATAATAGCAAACCTTTAGTTTTGACATCAATACACCCTCACCATTTTCAAGCCAAAAAATCGATTGGAGTTGACTTCTTGTGAGGGCAAAATTGCCGGCTTAAAAAACAAATATATTTTTTGTTCTTAATTTCAACATTTAATATGAAAAGAGTAATAGATACCAAATCTTCTCAATCTATTAAAAAGATGACTTTTGTCTATAGAAGTTTATTCTTTTACAGTAACATAATAATTCTTAAACTATCACTATTTTTAAGAACAAATATTTAGAGTTAAAATACAAATGGAAAAAAAATTATTTAATAAAAAAATAGGTAAAATTAGTTAAGGGGGAAAACAAAAAAAATGGCCACAATCAGTGGCAAATGAAGCAATAAATTTTAACTTTATGTTAATGGTCTCGAAAAATTCATCATTTGGCATTTTAATATAGATTAACCCAACTATTATTTGTTATGTTTTAACAAAATTTTTCAAAAAAGATATTCAATACAGTAAATTGCAAATAAATTTTCTTCTTACCATAACAAGGAGCCTTACAACCACGTTGAATAAATGAAGAACTTAGGTGTACTTCTCTCAATTTTCACACTATTTTTCCAGTTGCACATGAATATATGAATTTATTTTTGAAAATTTCCCCACATTTTACTTGAAAAATGAAGATTTTTAGTTGCGAAAAACCTTAGTTTTTTTTTTTTTTGGAGATTGTTACTTTGTTTTTCCATTTTGCGAAAAGGTAACATACCTCAAATAGATTTTGAAAATCACATTCAAGACTTTGGAGGGAGATTAGTGATTTTTTTCAGGCTGACAATTTTGCCCTAAAAAAAAGTTAACTCCAATGGATTTTTTGGCTTGAAAATGGTGATGGTGCATTAATGCCAAAATTAAAGGTTTTTTAGAGTGAAGTTTACTATTGTTTTTCTTTTCTACGGTGAAAAATGGCTACTTAAGGTGTTTTCAAGGTACAAAGTGTAAATTGCCCAAATTTGGTATTAGGGTAATGACACATATATTATAAGAAATTGGTGCAAATCATTTTAAAGAATTTAAAAAAATAGAAAAAAGAAAGAAGCATTAAGTTATTCTAGTATAGTAGGTTAAGGGCAATTCAACCAAAAAATTGATTGTTGGGTTTTTTGGAAAAAAATATTGGTGAAGTTTATACATCTATACTACTATATTAATTAAGTGTGGGGGTCTTTAACTTGAGACCTTCTAAAATAAGATCACTTTGTACAAGTTCACATGAGGTAGGTCTCTAATTAAATGCCACGTGTTTATTTTTACTGGTTAAACAAATTTAAGAATTAAATTTTGACCGGTAACTCATTGACTAATTTACCATCTCTCTCTCAAACCACTTGCTTTCTTTGTCTTCTTTTATTTGATAACAATGAATATTTTTTGTTAAAATTTTTGTTTTGTTAAAAAATTTAAGTTTAAAACAAACAATAATATATCGATTCTTTCTTTAATTTAACATAAGACACATATTACTACTTCTTTAATTAACTTTTTGAAAACAAGAGATGTGCTTATACTTCTTTCACTAAATATTAAAATTAAAATTGATAGTGCATGCACAAAAATACCATATTTCATCAATAACTAAGTGTCGTTGATTTCTTGTTATTTCTCCTCAATTTTAAAATATGAATTTATTTTTCATATATTTTAAGTATATATGTATATATGTAGATATAATTTGCAATTTTAAGTTAATTTCTCTTAAAACCAAGAGTACATTAAAAGTGATGTAAATTGTAATTTTGATGATTAACATTGATATATTAACTAAGATGCAATGGAATATTATTTTTGTATATACATCAAAATTAAAATACATATAATAGAACTTAGTAAAAAAAAATAATAAAAAAAGAGGTGAATGAGTGGACAAGAATTAGTTGGTTTAATACACCACATACATATAAATAACATACAGAATTCCAAGTAGTTAATATGTAGTAAGTTATTCAAACCTAATCAGCAGGTTATAGGTAATTGCAACCTATTGCACAAGTAACAAGTAGTCTCACAATTTATTCAACTACTATAGTACATCATATTAACCTACTACTAAGGGTACGTCATTTTAGACAAACCCTTTTAACTTTTGTTTGGTGTGTTTAATTGTGATCTTTCAAAAATACCTTTAAAACTACCCTTCTCTTTCCTCACTCTTTTGTCCAACAACACGTTTTCTTTTATTTTTTCCTTTTCTATTCTCATCTCTCCTCACTTCTCTCTTCTCTCTCATGTTCTTTTTGTCAATTTTTTTACTTTACATTTATATTTGTTAATCAAATAAATTATTTTTTAGTTTTAAATTATTTTTTTGCTTGTTATAAATTTAGTAAACATATTATAAATAATGAAAAAGATAATACAAATAATAAAATATTTAAAACAGGTATTCCATTATTCGAAACAAAATTTTCGAAAAATTGGCTGATAGATGATATTCAAATCAAAATCTTATTTCCTTTTTGTTTGAAACCTTGGCAGAAATCAAAATTACGATCCTCTTAGAAAGATCTAATGAAAAAGAAAAAGCAATTCATCCTTCTTGAATGTAGCATGCAACTCTCCGTTGCACTGCGCTGTACAAGATCCAGTTTTGTGTTAGTAATAGATTCTAGCCAATTGAAAGGATCTATTAATGATAAAATAGAATCCTGGGTCACGGACAGTGATACCAAAGTGAATGATTGACTTGTTCCATACTAGAAAGAATCGCGGGAAATCCTTTAATAACACGGATTCCTATTTCTCAATGATATTCCTCAATTAAGACAATTGCTTGAATAAGAGACCCATTCGAGGAACATGGGGACTTGTTCAAGTAATGAGCCTTCCAACATAAGATATATATATACTAGCAACACTGCACACTCTACGTGAGTGCAAAATATAAAAAAGTATATATTATAATTTAGTACTTCAATTTTTTTAAGGATGAAAATATAAATATATTATTAAATTTATTTTATAAGAATATTTTTTTAAGAATTATTTGAAATAGTTTATTAAATTATAATAATTTTAAAAAATAATTATATGAAATATAATTACATGATAAAGAATAAATACAAAAATAAAAAAAAATTAAGTAATTGTAATTAGAAAAAGTGGTTAGTGGGTTGAGAACATGGGTTTTTTAAATTGTATGTAATATTACAATATTGACCTTTTTATTTGTTTATTTATTACATGTGTTTACTAATTAGAAGGGTAAAATTGACATATTAAAATTTGGTATCCGAATTGAATTGATTTCATGTGAATTTTCAATTTTACCCATAATTTTACACATCTCTATTGATTCCATATAAAATTGAAGGGCAAATTTTGTAAAGTCACATAAATAACCGCCATTTGTGAGACAAAAGTAGCTTTCTTTTTATAATAGTATATATATATATATAGAGAGAGAGAGAGAGAGAGAGAGAGAGAATTTAGTAAAAAAAATAATTTTGCCATTTTATTACGTTATATCCCATTTTTATTTTGCACACGCAATGAATTCGCCCTACACATTAGTATTATATTAAATTGGAGACTTTTTGATTCTTTCTTTAGTGTGTTTCAATGTATTATCCCTAAAATACCCTAATCAGATAAGTGCAATCACTAATATCTTTACACACTCTTCTATGTCATCTTCCCCATCTCAACGTTTTTTTTCCCTTAATTTTTCTTTCTTTTTTCTTCTCTCTCTTTTCTCATATCGCTATTTTTAAAATTGGGCTAATGACATTGTTGGTCTTTAATGTTTACGTTGAGAATTACTTTAGTCCCTCATTTTTAAATCACAACATTTTAATCCTCTAAATTTTAATAGAGTTCCACTTTAGTCCTTTTGTTATTTGGGGGGGGGGGGGGGGGGTAAAGCGTCAACTCAAAGTTTAAGTTGCACGATAGCTCTTTTAATTTATATTTTTTGCACTTTAGTCCTTCAAATTTATTTTTTTACATTGGTCCTTCAAAATGTATTTTTTCTCATACTCTAAATAAAAAAAAAGGGAAAATCTAAAAATGAGGGTAACACTCCATGGATGTCGCTGCTTGTTTTTCGTGAAAATATTTTTAAAATAAGGTGCTCTTAAACCAATTCAAATTTTGGCATAAGATTTTTTTTATTGTAAAATAAATGTGATAAGTTATAATTTTATATGGAATCTTAAGGTTTTTCTATGTAAATTATGATTTTATATTTCATTGGTTCTTTTATCAAAAATTATTGTGCACATTATTTTGCTAGACTTACAATATTGTTAGCCTTTGCAATTTTAAAATTCTAGTTAAAAAAACTTGAGAGCCTAATAATAATTTTTTAATAAAATATAGAATCATAACATATCCCATATCTTTCATGACCTAAAAGTCTTCTGTCAGGATTTGCACTTGTCAGGACTCAGGATATTTAAGAAAACTTTATTCTAGTAATACAACATTAGCAAGCTGCAACAACTATGGAATATTAGAAAAATGGGCGAATTACACTGACCACCCCTGAGGTTTGGCTAATTTACGAAACATCTCCTATTTTTTCAAAAATTACCAAAATCCCCCTGAGGTTATAAAAATATTACAAACTTATTTCAATTTCCAAAAATACCCTTCCCTTTTTTTGAGTGATTTATACTAACCACCCCTAAGGTTAGACTAATTTACGAAAAACCCCCTATAATTTCAAAAATTACCAAAAATCCCCTGAGGTTATACCAATATTACAACTAGCACCTACTTAGGTTGACTTATCAACAATATTAATTTTTTTTCCCCTCTATAATATTGTTATCATAAAATTTTAATGTAATAGATTTGAAAAAAAAATGTGATTATTTATTCAGATAAATATTCTGAATTTAATGCATTAAAAGTATCTACCAACACATCAAGTATGACATATTATCGCTAATACGGAGTAAATTTTAAAAGAAATGAGTTAGAGTCCTTAAGCTAAATAAAGTTTTCAAGTGCATTATTTAATTCAATTTTTTTTATTTCAATCAATGTTTATATTTCTCATTTCACATTATGGATATATACAACACATATAATTATATATATTTTTCTCAAATATAAATTTAGCACATATTATGTAGGAAAAATTACACTGACCACCCCTGAGGTGAGGCTAATTTAGTATAAATCCATAACCCTAAATTCGGAATATTTATTTGAATAAATAATCACATTTTTTTCCAAATCTGCTACATGAAAATTTTATGATAACAATTTTACAGAGGGAAAAAAAAATTAATATTGTTGATAAGTCAACCTAAGTAAGTGCTAGTTGTAATATTAGTATAACCTCAGGGGATTTTTGATAATTTTTAAAACTATAGGGGTTTTTTTGTAAATTAGTCTAACCTCAGGGGTGGTTAGTGTAAATCACCCAAAAAAAGGGAAGGGTATTTTCGAAAATTGAAATAAGTTTGTAATATTTTTATAACCTCAGGGGGTTTTTGATAATTTTTGAAAAAGTAAGGGTTTTTTTGTAAATTAGCCAAACTTCAGAGGTGGTCAGTGTAATTTTCCCTAGAAAAATCCATGTTTGGCTCTTTGTAAGAAATGCAGAGTAACGCAACTTTAGCGGTATAATTTTATAACTGTAACTTTTGGAAAACTAATGTGAATAAATAAAATTGATACACTATTGTACAATAAATATAAAATTTGAAAGACTATAGTGAAATTTAAACTTTGATTGACAATTGTACCATTGAAAAAAACTAACTGAAGGACTAAAGTGAAATATAATTAGAATTTAAGAACGTAGATGTTGCGATTTAAAGATTAGGGAGTAAAGTGAAATATAATCATAAACTTTAGGAACTAATTGTATCGTTTGCCCTTAAAATTTTTTATCTACTTTTTGTTTCTATTTGTTTTTCAATCATATATTTAATATTATTTTGGTTTTCTTTTTATTTTTGCTTATCATAAGTTTGATAAATATATTAAAAAAATTAAGAGATTGTACGAATAATAAAAATAGTTATATATATATATATATATATATATACATAGTTTTTTTAAAAAAAAACTATTTTTATTTTATCTATAGTATTATCAATACTATTTAAACTATCTATACTATTATATTAAGTGAGAGACCCTTTAATTTTTCTTTGGTGTATTCAATTGTGTTATCTCTAAAATACACTTATTAAATGCAACTATAAATTTTTTTACAAACTCTACTCTTTTCTCCACTCTCTTCTCTTTTCAACGTGTTTTCTTTTATTTTTCTTTCATCTCTCTCCTCTCTCCTTCTTCCTCCTTTCTCACACGTACTCCTATTTTTAAAACTTTTCTTTACTTTTCATTTTTATTTATTTTTTTCAATCATATAATTTAATCTTATTTTAATTTTTTGGCTTATCATAAGTTTGAAAAAATATATATTTTTAAAAAATTAAGTTAAAAAAGATAGAGTGAATAATAATAATAATAATAATAATAATAATAATATTGATAGTAGTAGTAGTTAAATATATTTATATGTAGAAAATTTTAAAAATATCAATTTTATTCTATCAAACTTAAGTATTTGACTAGATTATATCAAATTTTAAGTTTGCACATATATTGAGTATGTCTCGATAGACTAGCCACTGGGGTTGTAGCCTAGTGACAGAGTTCGAATTGACATCATTGAGATCCTAAGTTCGAACCCCTCTTGGTTTCTCCCCCTTTTTTTTTGGGTGAGTGTGTGTGTGTGTGTGGTATTCCGGTTAATATCTATAGAATATTCCAAGTTGATTGTGTCATAAAAAGAGTATGCCCCGCAGGTAGACTAGTTATATTAAGGGAAAATTCTTCTATGAACCGGGTGTTTGGACATTCAATGGTCCAAATTCGGCCACATATTACATGTATTTTATTAAAAAAATGAATATATAATATGTGGTTGAATCTAGATCCTTAGGTGTATATATATACCTGGTCAATGAAAAAAACTTTCTTGTATTAAGTGTGAGATTCTTGGACTTTTGTTTGGTATCTTAATTATGATCTTTAAAAAGGACCATAAAAATTACTCTCGTCATTTTGCTCTCTTTTGTCTGAGAACGATTTTTTTATTTCATTTTCTTTTTCTATTTTCATCTCGCTCCTCTTCCCTCTCCTCTCTTCTCTCTCACATTTTTTTTGTCAATTTTTTTATTTTACATTTCTACTTATCTTTTAATCAAATAAAATTATTTTTTATTTTTAAATTATTCTTTTGACTTATCATAAGATTAATAAACATGTTATAAATAATGAAAAAAGATAATACAAATAATCAATATATATACACACACGTCGTACACTAGGTTGACTATTGCAAAAATTCACCTAATTTCACCAATCAATATCAAACTATGACCACTTAAAGTTGACATTTAGGTTAATCAAAATAATTAAGTATCTTTCAATGTTGCCAACTAAGTAAGCATACGTTTTCCCACCTGATAAAATCAATACAGAGAAGATTTTTTTAACTTCCGAATCAAGTGTAATTTGCGAAACACTAATAAATTGTTATCTTTAATGATACGAGTCTCATATCCCCTATAAATTATATGATACATGTTTTTACCTCCATGCATATATTTCTGAAAATCAAAACCTTTTCCCCATCTCTCTTCAAACAATCACTAGGAAAAGAAGAAAACAGAGAGACTATTATCAATCACCATGGCGAAGAAGCCAAGCATGGGCAGACAAAAGATCAAAATCCAGAAAATAGAGGTAAAAAACCACCTGCAGGTCACATTTTCAAAACGCCGATCAGAGTTATTCAAAAAGGCCAGCGAACTCTGCACGCTATGTGGGGTCGAAATCGCCATAATCGTTTTCGCCCCTGCCGGAAAGGTCTTCTCCTTCGGCCACCCCAATGTCGAGACCATAATCCACCGGTTCTTGGCCCGGAAACCGAGCCCGGGTTTGTACCCGAATCCCAACATGGATCCATTCCACCTTGTTGAGGCCCAGAGGAAGGCTAGCGTGCGAGAGCTGAACTTGCAACTGGGACAAATCCTGAGCGAGCTCGAAATCGAGAGGAGAAGGGGTGAGGATTTGGACAGCATAAGGAAAACAAATCGGAGTCACTATTGGTGGGAATCACTAGTTGGGGATGGAGGAGCTGGAGCAGCTTAGAGAAGCCATGGAGGAGCTCAAGAAGAGCCTGCCGATGTCCTTGTCCTCAATTTTTGGGCCGAACAGGCTCACCGGGGTCTACGATCACTATGAGAGTAAACCTAGACATCACCATCAGACTATTGTGGGTGCAAATAATATTACCGATCCTGTTAGTAGTATTAACTTTGGATATTTCCATGGATTTTTCTAATGCATCACCGTGTGCCGGCACCTCAATAGCTTGTTATTGTGGAGTGAGAATGTCTATGTATTATTCTTCAGTTGCATGCGAGTGAGTTATGTAATATATTGTTTTTTGGCTAATAAATTAACGAATAGGAGTGTTATTGATGAGATTTTTTTGGCTAATAAATTAACCAGTAGGAGTGCTATATATTAAATATTTTTCTTCATTGGAGACCTTTTTTTGGTGTTCTTCCTAAAATACCCTTATCAAATAACTGCAACCATAAAAATCTTTACTTGTTCTTTTCTCTATTCTCTCCAATCTCAATGTTCTTTTTCTTTAAAGTATTTTCCTTGATCTGTCTTCTCTCTCCTTTCTCATCAAGTTTTATCTACTTTTTGTTTCTATTTGTTTTGTTCTCAAACATACATTTAACTATAGATTTTAAAAAATGATACATTTAAAAGATAATATGTATAATAAAAATTAGAAAATATCCATATGAAGAAACATGACTAAAACATATCAATAACCACTAAAAATTAGAAAATATCCATAAGAAAAATGAAATTAAAAAACAAATTCAATGCAGATGTTATAGTTTCAAATATCGGTTCAGATATTAACAAAAAAAAAAAAAACAAAAAAAAGATCAGTGCACATGTTTAAATATTATAGATATTGTGATTCAAATTTAAATTTAGATTTCCCTTCCACAATATCCTCCATTTTGTGTGTGCATGTGAAATGGGTCTATGCTCTATATTTTCATACTTAATTTTCACATCACAAAATTCATGCTCACAAAATATAGAGAAAATTGTCTCCAACTATATGTTTGTTCCTACATCTTTTATTGTCGTTGATGGGGATAGTATTCAACATTTAAAAGAATTGCTCCTAAATTGGTCGATAAAATTATCATCGACCCATCAATTGATGTTAAATGTTAATCTTCAAACTTATATCGGTAAGTGAATTAATTATATGTTTCTGCCGTATATTATCGATTATAATTTTTCTATGTCTTTTTGTTATTTGAAAGGTATTGCATTAAAATACTATGTTCAAAAGATTATAATTCAAGGGTATACTCATATGGTTCCCATTTTGAAAAATCCAACTTATTATATTTCTCATTATCCATCAAACATTTAAATACTTGGGTCCCACAAGTGATTTCGAATTTTCATATGCTAAGAGTGTATTGATTGAGTATGAGCAAGTGTACTGCTTTTACATAACAAGTAATGTTTATTTTCAATAATGTTCGCAATGATATTCAATTTTTTAATTTGTCAAATTTTTATTTGCAGGAAATTGATTAAAAAAAGAAAAAAAAAACCCTCATGTGTATGTGGCTATTCATTGCAGTTGGAAACAATCTAAATAAGTAACAAATATAGCTACGATGCTAAGTTATTGATTACTCCCGAAAAATATTATCAATTAAAATCATCACCCTTAAAAATTAATTGGTTCATTGATAAAATCAAACCAATGTCATCAACAAGCATCTAATATGTAGAACATCAACAATTTCCCTTCTTTGTACTCTTCCAATCTTAGCAAAGTGAGCCTCAACCTGCAACAAGTTACAAATAAAAATATCAAATAAAATAATATAGTCCAAATTTAAAAGATTATAGACAATCTAATTAAAAGAGTTGTAAACAGTTTGACAATCTAATTAAATAGTCAACTTGAATTGTTTATCGACTATAAAAAGATATTTCTCAATTCTAATTTAAAGAAAATATTTAACAACTTAAGAAATTCAATTAAAAACTAAATTAATATATTTTACATGGACAAGACCTAATTTTGCATACTTGATACCAAGTTCTCTTGCCTCGGAAAATGTCAAGACCATAGTTATTTAGAGCGCAAAGCGCAAAATAGCGCAAAGGGTCCCTAGGGCTATAGCGCGAAGTGCGCGCTTTTTTTAAAAAGCGCACGTTGTAAAAATTATATATATATATATATATATATATCAAATAAATTCAAAAATACTAATAGATTGCAACAATAAAGCACATACACAATAAGACCTACAAACATAACACGGAACGTTACTTAATTCGCTCAACACAAGCATGCAAATATAAATATAAGATCATAAGAAACAACCTAATGTCTAAAATTAAGTGCTTCACCTAGACACATACTACATATCATCTAAATCCTCATCCCCATTTGACTCTTCTCCACCCCTACTAGAACAAGATTTATAACACTCATTATCTCTCTCTTCCTCCTCTTCCAAATTAAAGTCCTCTTCATCTTCGTCAATAACACGCAACGTAGAGGTGGTTGAAGCCTTTCCTTTTCCTTTTGTTGGTGGTGTGACCTTTCCTTTTCCCTTAGAAGTAGTTGCCATTGATTTAGGTGCTCTTGGTCTCCTCGAATAAGTAGACGTGAGAGTGGAGAGAAGATTACCCGTCCTTCTCGTGTGTGCGGCGGCTCCGTCCGGCAGCGCCGACTACCAAGGGCTGATGGAGGAAGAGAGGAGGAAGAGAGCAGCACAGCGTAAAGACCAGAAACGTTTCTGTTTTGATTTTAGGGTTTCAACTCTATTTTAGTAAAACGTCAAAGTCAAAACCCTAAAAAAAAGTGGTCAACGCGCCTTAGAAAGCAATTTTGGAGGGATTTGCGCTCTGCGCTAAAGCGAGAAAAGCGCTGGAAGCACGCACTTTTGAAAAACCCTAGGCGTAGGGCGCTGCGAAGCGCAAGGGGGGCGCTTCGCGTCGAGGCGCGCGCTTTTAATAACTATGGTCAAGACATAAACTCTTTTTAACTTCTTTTGCAAATTAAGCTTGAAAATTACACATGTCCCCAAAATCATATGCCAAGTGAGATGGAAACAAATATCCATGTTAAAGTTTGTAAATCAACCCATGGAACCAAGAGATAGGCTATCTCTGTTTCTTTTCAACTTGCACCAAATACTAAACAAATTAATGCTCCGGATAATCAATGTGCCCGATCTTGGCCCATAAAGTCCATCCTTGGGTATCATTCTAGATATCAACCAAGTCTAAGCCACAAGTGTAAGGATGAGTTCACATATCTTACCTTGGATATTGATGGTTTGCTTGTAATAGGTTTAAATATCAGTTAACTTAAGAAGAAGGATTTTGTTGTTTACAGTGCAAGTTGGACATCATTCACCACAACCAGAAACTGTCAAATTGTTTACTTTGGTTGTCCGATAATGTTGATTTTAGTATGAAAAGTCCATTGTGCCCTCAAAATTAAAAATCTCATAATCCTTGGCCGAAGTTTATTCAGATAAGTCTCTCTCTCTCTCTCTCTCTCTCTCTCTCTCTCTCTCTGTGAAGCATTGAAGTCCCTCTTCCCTTATCCAACGTCAACAGTAAACAAAGCAATTCCAACAAAATTGTGCCCATCCCTCTCTATCTTAAATTTTAGGGTTAATTACATCTACCACCCCTCTAAAGTATAAAAACTACAACTGGTCCCCCAAAAATTTTCAATATTACCAACACATACCCTGATAAATTCAAATATTACAAATACCCCCCTGGCGAGCCGGTAACCGGTCATATTTTGTTGAACTTCCGGTTTTGCCCTTCCATTTTCCAATTTATATATTGTGTAAAAAAACCCAAAATAAGTGAGTTGTATAGTTACAAAAATACCCTCCTATTTATTTTTACAATTAAAAAAATCGGAGAAAAAGAAAACCAATGGTTTCATAAAACCATTGGCCTTCCTCCCGCCATTGTCACCTTGTCCGAGAACACCCTTCGTACCAGGGGAAAAAAAACCCACCATTTCTGCACCCCAAATACTTGAGATTCTGGTTTTTTCGCACGAGGGAAACTCGTTGTAGTCCCCGACGAAGGCACATTCAGCAGCGGCGCACTGTGACGAGGCTTTCCACCGTTTCCTCTACTGGATGTGAAGGTATGCACTTCGAAACACTCTGATGTACTAGCATTTACCATTTAGTGTCAAATATGTACGACATTTCGCTATTGAAGCATTTTGAGAAACATTGTTGTGGAAAAATGAGATCGATTTAGTATTCTAGGGTTTTTTTGACAATGTTAGTTTTTTGTTGAAATTTTTGAACTTTTTTGGTGTTTGTTGTCCGATTGTGGCTAATATTGTTTTTTTTGCATGTTAGATGTTGTTAATTTTTACATAAACTCCCCTTTCGGTACGGTTTTTGTAAACATGCATCCAATGTTGGACCTTGTATGCACTTTGTATCCAATATTTTGATGTTCAGTGTTGTTTAGTTGTTGTTTGGAGCAAATGGAGAGGCCAGAAGCTTTTAAAGTATTTGTACCTTTGAGTGCACTTTGTATCCACGGTTTTACAGAAGTTGAAGTGATTGTTGTTGTTAATATTGCACTTTGTATCCAAATGGGGAGTGTTGTTGTTAATCTTGCACAGTGAAGTTGTTAATGTTGTTAATTTGGACCTTGTATGCACTTTTTGGTTGTTAATATTGTATATTGAACTTGTTAATGTTGTTAATGTTGTTAATTTGGACCTTGTATGCACTTTGTGGTTGTTAATATTGCACAGTGAACTTGTTAATGTTGTTAATTTGGATGCACTTTGTGGTTGTATGATTCTCAGGTTAGTACAAATGGGGAGGCCAGAAGCTTTTAATATATTGATTCATTATAACAATGAGAAGAAGATGCTAAAGGGTGTCAATCCAAGAAATTACAATTATAAAGACTTAATAAAGGACATCACTGAAAAAGCATTCCCTGAGAAGGAAGAATTGAAGACAAGTGAGCTATTCATAGGCTATAACTTATATAGCTGGAATAGAATGGAGAGAATAAATGTGTTCATAGACGATGACATCACTAAGATGTTTGCCACAAGTCCTAAGGAGATAAGATTGTTTGTCAAGGCAATCCAAATAAATGATCATAATGAAGAGGAAGAAAAACAAACTGCTGATGAAAATGAAGATGGTGGACAGGCTGATGAGGAAGACAATCAAAATGTTCCTGTAATGGGGGATGCTGCCATAAGAAACATTAACCTTGAGTGGCTTGATGATTATTTGGTATATGATGGCACAGTGTTTGGTGAAGAGGGTGTGGAAGATAGCAGTGATGAGTGTGCGGATTTGAGTGAAGATCAAGTTGATAGTCAATTAAATGAAGATGCTCAACAAGCTGGAAATGATGAAGAAGCTGCATCAAGTGATGAATCATTGTCTTCTCTTGAGATCAGACAAGGTGGAGAAAGTGACAAGGAATTGCATAGTCGATCATCAGACTCCAACATGTCAGATTATGAGTCTGATAACCACTGCGAGGTAGTTCATGACAGTGATGAAGACATACAAGCTGATCCACTAAATGGTGGGTCAGATGTGAGAACTGTTCACATTCCAGAAAACCCAAATGAGAGATTCAAACTGGAGAAAAATGATGCATTTTCCAGCATTGAAGAATTCAGGAAAGTGCTAAAAGAATACTGCATCCGAGAAGGCATACAGATTTTGAGGGTGAAGAATGAAAGAAGACGAGTGACAGTGAAGTGTGCAGCTCCAAATTGCCCTTGGAGGGTCCATGCCTCATTGATGCCTGATGGATACTCTTTCATGATAAAAAGTGCTTCTCCTAATCATAGCTGCATCAGAGTTGACAAGTTGAAAGAAGCTAGTTCTAATTGGATTTCAGAGAAGTTGGTGCCCATTATGAGAGCCAATCCAGAAATTAAGAATTCTGGATTACGAAATGAGTTAAAGAAACTTGGAGTTGATCCCAATTACATGCAGCTTTATAGAGCAAAATTGAAGGCCTTGGATATCATACATGGGAAGCCTGCTGAATCTTATGCTTTGATGCCCAAATATGCAGCCATGGTTCAAAAAACCAATCCTGGGAGTTTTGTTAAGTTTGAGTATCCATTGGATGAATCCGGCAGCATCCCACCACAGCCTCGTTTTAAGAGGTTTTTTATTGGCCTTGAAGCACTAAAAAATGGGTTTCTACAAGGCTGTCAACCATTTGTTGGACTAGATGGATGCCACTTGAAAGGTACATTTGGTGGAATTCTCTTGTCAGCAGTGTCATTGGATGGAAATATGGGTCTTTATCCATTAGCCTTTGCAATAGTTGAGACAGAGAACAAGGAAAGTTGGGGATTTTTTCTACATTGTTTTGGTAGGATGTTTGGAGGATTTGATCAGAACAAGCCTTGGACTTTTATGACAGACAGACAAAAGGTTATATTTTCACAAACTTTTCCATTTTATCAAGATGTTTTATGTGGATTTGTAATGACTGTTTTTTCATCTTTTTAGGGATTGGTCGAAGCTTTACATGATGTCGTACCGCATGCTGTGAACAGGAAATGTTGTCGCCATATATATGCTAATCTCAGACAATCACATCCGGGTGTGTTGGTGAAGAAGCTATTTTGGGCTTCGTCAAGATCTTATACAAAAGCTGGTTTCAACAGAGCAATGAATGCTCTAAAAGATGTAAAGCCAGAAGCTTATAGGTGGGTTATGGAGATTGGGGATACCTCTCTATGGGCAAGACATGCTTTTAGAGTTGATGTGAAAAATGAGCATGTTACCAACAACATCAGTGAGAGTTTCAACAACTGGATTGGGCCTTTGAGAGCCAAACCTATACAGATGTTGGTGGATGGGATTAGGTCAAAGATAATGCATAGGGTTCAAACAAGGAGTCAAAGACCCAAGAAATGGAGTACAAGTGTTACGAAAAATGTCATGAAAAGGCTGAATGAAGCCAAGGAAGGAGGCATCAAATGTGACATATTGGTGGGCGGAACACATGAATTTGAAGTGCAAGATGCCAATAAACACTTCATTGTGAATCTGTTGAACAAAGAATGCGACTGTCGTGTTTGGAACATATATGGGATACCTTGTAAGCATGCAGCTGCTGCAATTGCTTACAAGAGGCATGATATTGAGACATATGTAGCCCCTAGCTTCTCAAAACAAACCTTTTTGACCTGCTATAGTCACAAAATTCATCCCATCCCAGACCCTGAATTCTGGACAGATTTGGATGATGTTGAGCCCAGAATTATTTTGCCGCCCATACTCAAAAGACAGCCAGGACGCCCTAAAAAACATCGAAGGAGAGAATCTGGCGAGGAGCCAAGGTGTATCCCATCAAGGCGACGAAAGAACACAAGGTGTAGTGTTTGTCAAAGGGAAGGACACAACAAGAGGTCTTGTAGAAGTTCACTGCGCAACCAGGTTAAATGCTTGTATATTTTTCTGAAATTTAATATTTTTGTTGCAATTTTTTTAATGCATCAAATTAGGCTTAATATAATTACTGTCTTGTAGGCATCAAATGAGGTTGGAGCATCAACATCTAATATTACAAACATAGATGCAGCAGCTGGGAGCAGTTCGTTTCCTACACAATCACAAGGCACAAATTCAGCTCACATTCCTACTCAATCATCTCAAGTTAGAACACAATGAATGGCTATTATGTTGCAGCTATTTGATGATGTTTTGGGCAACAAACAAACTATTTTTTGTTAATATTTGGTATGTGCATGCAGAAACATGCTAATTAATCTAACTACCATGTATAGTTATGATGATAGTGCTTTGTTTTGGACTTGGTTTGGGTGACATGTTCTGAGAATAGGCTTTTGGCTACCTTTGGATAGTTTATAGACTGTAATGATGGATGATTTGGCATATGCAGTGATGGTTTTTGTGTTGAATGATGCTTTTGGCTACCATTGGATTTTGTGTTGGGTTGTTTTTGCTAAGTAGGAGTTATTAAGTTGTTGATGATGTTGTTTTGGGTGAGTTGCATAGGGATAGTATTGATTTTGTTTTGTTCATGAAAATTTGTTTCAACGAACTACCATTACAATTTCAATTTCATGATAGGCAACGGCTACTATTTTCAAACTGAAACATTGCCAGAAAATTACAGTTACCACCCCTACTATTTTTAATTATTACAGAAAACCCCCTATTAGATCAAAATATTACAAAGGGCACCCAATGGAATATAAAATGTACGGAATGTTCGACAAGGGTACTTTTGGATTTTCATAAAAAATTTTGCTTACGTCAGCAGAATATGACCGGTTACCGGCTCGCCAGGGGGGTATTTGTAATATTTGAATTTATCAGGGTATGTGTTGGTAATATTGAAAATTTTTGGGGGACCAGTTGTAGTTTTTATACTTTAGAGGGGTGGTAGATGTAATTAACCCTAAATTTTAATCACAAATTTGTACTTTAGTCGTTGTATGTATTACCGAAATTTCACGGACATTCAAAGTCTTATGGTGTTGGTTCTCCACTTTAACGCACTCTCCCTGCAAGATCTTTTGCTAACTAACCATAGTAGTTGAAGAAACATAAGAAACACAGATATTCTACCAAGGGCTAAGACATAAGATATTCTAAAATAATAAGATCGCAACAAAAAGATATATTGCAGGCGATAATTAGCAAATTCAAGACTATATGAAGCTATTCTTACTTTGTTCCACAGAATCACACTATTGCTGGATAAATAGAGATTTGTAGAGACGATTGTAATGCGCTCCATCATGCATAACAAGTTTTCCAAACTTAAGAATAAAAAAAAAAACAAACTATAGGTACATAAACTAATGGGTACCCTACCACTTCTCTAAAATTATTCAACTTGTAAAGGAAAACCTCTGATTAGACAAGGTTTTATTAACAAAACAATCGTCTTTCTAATAGGCCTTTCGTTGTCTACTCTATTTCTATTGAGGAAAGTAAATATGTAACAGTAATTATTGACATCTGTTGTGCAAAATTCATCTTTAATCCCAGTGACAAATGCCTGACGCATTATGAAAATACTTCAAACTAATTTCATGTCACAAATATTTTAGTTTAAAGTTATATCACGATATGTGGAACTCGAGCAGTCGGAGCTTTTCCTACTTTCAAAGGTGGATTGAAAAAATAGCACAATCTCTGTAACAAATTACTGTGGGCAAGCATAATAACAACTACTTTGTACTAAAACTTAAAAATCCAAACAGATCTGCAAGTCTTCCCCATTCATAATTAACAACACTAGTAAAAATTCAAGCAAAAAGGAAAACAAAAAGAATCGGCAAATATGAGGAATTGGCACAAAACTAAAGAAACACAGAGTTGATTAGAATCACCCACCGCAATAGAAAGCTTCGAGTGTGTGGATGAACAGGAACCCTCGCTCTGTTGCAGATGGAGATGGTGACTGTGAGTGGGCGATGGTCCGACGAGGAGGCTGCGTCAATTTGACAAATGAAGCAGTGGAGACATTGGTTAAAGGTCGAAGCGGAATTTCATGGAGGGTAAAAAGCGGATCTGATTTTACGGGTTTGGCGACGACAAGTTGAAGAAATCGGACTTGACCTGGGGAACTATACCTCAAAACGAAAATTTTAATTAGGGAAAAATTCTAAAAATACCTTAAAATTAACTTTTATATTTAAAAACAAATCTTGAATTATTTTTTCATTTAAAAAAAACCATTTCCAGAATTTTTTTGGCTTTAAAAAGCCCAATAGTTGATTTTACCCATTTTTTGACAGAATTATACTTGAGTTTCTCACATTAACTTTTTTGATATCTAATTATTAATTAGTTTTATTTACCTCATGCTAATTTACATTAAGTTTTTTTTGTTAAAATAAGTTTATGAATATATAATATTTTTGTTTATATTATTTAATTATAAGCAATTAAAATTATATTTTAAATATCTTCAAATTGAAGAAAAAATATTTATTATTTGTATAATTCTTGACATTCAAATAATATATCTTGTTTTTTTTTTGAAAGAATCTAAATTAAATTATCATTGATAAAAGTAAATTTAATAACTTAAAGAATCTTTTTTACTAAAAAGACCCGTATATTTACCTTTTAAATCTCAAAGGTCAAGGGTAATCTAGTCACAAATTTAGTTTTTGAGTCTTTTAGAAAAAAATAATAATTGGTGGAATGAGTTTTTAGAATTAAAAAATAGTTTCATGAGTTTTTTGGATAGAAAATTAATTTTAGGAGTTTTTTAGTGTTTTTCTATTTTAATTTTTATGTGGACAAGAGGTAAAAAGGAAAACTAAGAAAAAATTTCGAAGGGAAGAAAATTACAAGGCGAAAGAAATTCACAGTGATGTTATAGCGACGATTGAATATTGTCACAGTCATAATTTTTTATGTGATAATTTTTTATGTGATGAATTATTTTCATCACGAAAGAACTACAATTGTCGTGCACATTTTTGCCACAGGATTTAGTTGTACCTTTCCCGGCATATACTTAATTCATCATAAAAGTTGCACTCTATTGTGACAAATTCTAGTATTGTCACCAAGGAGTGGCTTTATGTGATGAAATTTTACTTCATCATGTAAACTACGAAATGTTGTGACGAATTCTGGTTTCATCATAAGAATTTGTCACGAAAAATCACTTTTTTCGTAGTGTCTTATCATTCCTCTAACAAAAAACATTGTGCCATATACGTCAATGATCTATTTAGTGCGTGATCCATGATATCATGTCAAAACTTGATGACTTGATATGCATTTAGATTTAAATTTTTATTGCTATTCAAGTTCAAGTGAAGCTTGTATAACAATTTGTGGATATTTTGTTGAGAAAACACAACATAATGTAATAACATTTCCCCGTGGTACATCTCATTTTATCATAATGGCATAAATTATTTCTCCAACATACTTCCCAAGAGGAAACTTTACAATATATATATAATTTAGAAATCTTGATGCCTTCCAAGTAAGGCATATTGTATTTCAAAACCCTCCATTTTGCAATTCTTTAGATGAAAAATCAATAAATGATATATATCTTTACATAATCATTTCTTCCATACAGATATCTTCATTTTAAAAAGAAATCCACATGACAAATTATAGAAACCTCAAATTACTCAAAATAAAGTATGAAAATAAAACAAAAAAAAATTAATAACACTACACTAAAAAAGGGCAAATTCCAGGGGTCCGGCAGAATTTTCGTCAGAAAATGTTAAATCCACCGGAAAACTGGCGGAAAACTTGTAGAATTGTGCCTGCCGAAAAAAATGGCCCCGGAACAGCGTTTTCTGCCAGATCACCGTTGACCCGTCAACGCCGGTGGCCCACCGGACCGCCGCTGTCGGGACGCTGCCGCTGTCCAGTCGCCACCACTGCCGCTGGAATAGTACCTCCCAAAATGTGCAAATATTTGTAATTGAGGGAATTTGAAGTCGTGACCTCAAAGTTAAATGACTAACCCTTTACCACCAAGTTATTGCAGAAAGTTGTATTTTATTTTATTTTTTTTGTTTTATACTTATTATATATTTATTTGATTATTCTTATTTTAATTTATTTTAACATTCTTTTGTCAATTTAAAAAAAAATCAACATTCTTTTGTGTATGTATATGTATTTGCATATTCTTATTTTGTTAATATTTATATACACTATATAAGCATATATATATACCGATAAATATATTATAAATAATTAAAAGATAGTATAAGTAACAGTAGATAAAAGATAGTATAAGTAACAATAGATAAAAGATAGTAATGATACTATATAAAATTATGTATTATATATACTATATAAACATATGTACACCAATAAATATATTATAAATAATTAAAAGATAGTATAAGTAACAATACATAAAATATAGTATTGGTACTATATAAACGTATGTCTTATATATACTATATAAACATATGTCTACCAATAAATATATTATAAACATATGTATACCAATAAACTTATGCATTATATATACTATATAAGCATATGTATACCAATTATTAAAATTAAATATATATATATATATATATATATATTGTCTGTTACTTTTGCAAAAAAAGAATTGCAAAAAATATATATATATATATAAATAATAATAGTTAATGAGGATATGTATTTACATATAGAATTTTGCAAAAAAGAATTGTAACAAAATAAAATTACATTTGCATATAATGGGGTTGGAACCTTGGACCTTTGTGATGAAAGAGTTATTGCCATACTATTAGGTTATACTTAGAGTTGTTTAAATATTTTGAAATTTATAATAAATATGTAAATTGGCCAAAATTCAGAAAAAAAAAAATTATGCTGGAGTTCTCCCGAAATATTCCCCCGAACCTTTTTTTGGAAAAATTTAAAATTTTTTGTATCTAATGGGATTTGAATCTTAGAAATTTTGGATGAGAGAATTATAGCCTTATCATTAGGCTATGCTTAAATTTCATTAAACGTTTTGTAATCTAGAATAAATATGTTATTCGATCAAAATTCAGAAAAAATAAAAATAAAAAAAATCAGGCAGAAATTTACGCCAGAATTCCCCCGGATTAATTTTTTTTTTTTTTGAATTTTTCGGGGGAAAATTCCTCCGGATTTCCCTTGGAATTTTTTATATTTTTTATTTTTTTGTTTTTTCGGGGGAAATTTCCGCCGAATTCCCCCAATTTTTTTTTAATTTAATTTTTTTTTTTTTTTTTATGTCTAGCGGAGATTTCCATTGGAATTTCGCCAAATTATTTGGGGGGAAATTATTCCACCGAAATTCCCTCGGAATTATCCGCCGGATTATTTTCGTTGGAGTTCCCCCGGATTTCTTTCCGACGGAAATCTGGCAAAATTTTTTCCTCCGGATTTTTCGACCGGAAAACGCATGTTTTCCTATAGTGTAAAAACATGTAAATGTATTAAAGAAATGAATAATTAAAAGACAATTAAATAGAATACCCCCCGATTTAGAACATAAATTATAGAAAATTCATATTTTTGAAAATGAAATGATAGATTTGATAAAATTATTTAAACATACTTAATAAAAGACGAAATCGAATCATAAAAACAAATGACCAAACATAAAGAAATATATGTGTTAATTATATATGTGTAGATATATATGAATAAAAATATAATAATTTAGTAATAAAATCTTTAATAATCAATGAAACTAAATATGGAGTACTCAAATCTTAAAAAATCTTTCTTATTGATGGAGCAAAATAAAAAATAAAAATAAAAATACATAATAATCAAATAGATTATTGATAAAAATAATTATATATAACCAAATATTAATACACAATAATATTTTGAAATGTTATAAAAGATTATTATGTGTAAAAGAAAGGGAAAGCTAGCTTAAAGGATCACGTGTTGTAGGTTCTTGGTTAAGATTGTGTCCTTCTAAATCTTAATGCTGTTAACAGATTAAATTCTATTGCGCGTTTAGAATTGTCTGTTAATTAGGGGTTATTCATAACGCGTTACATGTCTGGCCTAAAAATAAGGAAGGATTGGTCAGATGAACGTTTCCAAAAGCTATGACTAATCTAGTGCATGAATTTAAGGGTTATTTTTGCATCAATGATCAATCCATTAAAATATTGTATGAAGAATTACCCTTGGCTGAACTTTTCATTATATTGATTTATTCTCTATTTATTTACAATTTTTATTTTAGTTGTTTCTTTCGATTAAAACCCCCTACTTTATTTTTTTTTATTTACTTAGTTATCATACACAATAATCGACCCTACTTACCCTATTTACAAATTAATTTTGTTTAAAGTAGCAAGATTTATTTTTTGGTGGATTTAACACCCATCAAAATTTTGGTGCCGTTGCCGGGATCGAACCGGGGTCGCCTGCGTGACAAGCGGGAATACTCACTACTATACGAAGTCTCGAGGTTTCCAAAAAATTATTCTAGCCCTGTTAGTAATTTGATCAAAGGTTGGAATATTTTTATCTCCAAAAATGAATTCGGTTAGAATATTTTTATCTCCAAAAATGAATTCTTACTTCAATAATATTTTTATCTCAATTGCCCTTGGGTCGGTTATTTCGATAACACATAGTTTTCTAAAGTTGAAACAAAAAACAAAAAAAACTGTTTTAAGGTTTGAATAGGCTTGAAAGCAGTCACATTACTACTAATTTACAAGAGCTATAACTGTTGATCTTCTCTTGTTTAATCTACTTTATGCTATTCCCTCTAAATTCTTTTATCACATTTACATTCCCACAAATGAATTATAAAAGACACTGCCCATCAAGAATATTCAAAAATGCAACTTACTGTATCCCACCTATTCTGAAACAAGCTCAAAACAAATAATTAACCTCTAAATAAATCAAAATCAAAGCACAACACAGGCTGGAACAACAATCACAACTTTATCACAACAGAGAAGTGTAAAAACCCCACGTACAGGGTACAACAGCTGAAATCAAAAGGCTAACCTATAGGAGAAGACCAAGCGGCGTGAAACACACACCGTTCCTGCACATTGGAACAAAATCCAACGGAAATCTTGTTGAGGTCACCGCGTAAAACGGCGCCGTCCCAGACGGAAGCGCCGTCGTAGACCACCACTTGGCCGGCCAAAACGACATCGGGCGCCAAATAGGCATCGACGGCGATCTTGGGTGCCCACTGACCCAACGGTATGATCCTTCTCTGGCCCCTATAGTCTCATTTCACTCGATCCGGCGACTCCCGTATGATCGGAGCTTGTGAGGTCGGATTTGGGGCCGATGGGGCCGCTTCGGCTGAGAAAGCCCAGCCCGGAAGAGTGGTGGAGAGGGTTCGGGGCAAGAGTCTTCTGGTTACTTGGGTTAGTGTTGCCATTTTTCTTTCCTTTCTTTGATTCGGAGAGTGACTTTAAAGGGATTGAATGGATTTGGAGTTGAGTGTGTAATAGTGTATTTTGTCCTGTAGAGGGGCGTTTGGGGAATGGGTCGGGTTAGAATCCGGATTTGGGCCAAAATGAGGAAAATTGTAATTTGCAAAAGAAGTTATTTTTAAAATATCCTAATTTTATAACTTTATTTTCAAAATACCCTACTTTATAATATTCTTTCCATTCTACCCCTTTTGAATAGTGATTTCACTATTGAAAGTTATTTATTTGCTTTTTTACCCTAAAGTTTATTTATTTGTTTTATTGCCCTAAACTTTAGGTTTGTTTAAGATTTGATACCTTTTATTAAGAAAAAGTGAGATAGATCTCACTTTTCATGATATATGAATTTTATTAGATTTATTCTTTCTTGATTTTTACAAGTCATAAGAATATAATTTTCTATTGTTCTATTTTCTTCTCAAAGTTCTTTTAGTTCTTTATCTAGTTGTTCTAGTTCTTTAACATATTTATTAAAAATTTCTTTGTTTATAGTTTTATTGACAAAATCAAGAACATAATCTTCTTTATTATTATATGTTGCAATAAGAATTCTTAAATCTTTAGGTAAATCCTCTAATATTTTTAAGATTGCCGTTTTACATTTATAATTATTTTTTCTTTTAAATAGATTTTTTATGATATCAAAATCTTTACCCATTTTGCTATGCTCAAAAATTAGTAAAATATGTTTGCAGAAAACTCATCATTAATAATGAAGTACTCTAAAACTATGCATTTTCATAACATCCAGTAAAGAAATCTTAATATCTAAATCTTTTAAAAGTACATTACCTCCTTGATGTCTTTAATTCTTTAATCCTCCTTCTGGACTTGTCTTCAATCACCTCGACAAGCCTGACTGGTTTTCGTCCAAACGCCCACCTGGCTTCACGGGACTTACGATTCCAAATGGCTGCTGTCTCAAATGGTGTTATCACTACGACCTTAGTAGAATTAGAGAATTTTAGAAAAATAGGAGAAATATAATCTTAAAAGGTTTCTATAGTAAGATTTCAAGCACTAGAAAATTTATGAAAATAAAATAGTTTTATTTCCTTCAAAAAGGATTTACACAAACATGCTTTAGGAAGAGTTTACAAAGATAAAAGGCTGGTTTCCTATGCTATGGATATTTTTCAGATTGAGAATTCAGTCTGAGTTTGTTTTTTTCGATGATTTACAAATGAAAACCTAGCTCAATTTATAGCTCTCAAAATCTAATTATTCGGACTTCAAATTTTTATTTAGCGTTCGATGTCCTCTTCTTTATGCGCTGGAATCTTTATCCTTATCTTCTTCTTTATCTTCAGGAGTCAAAAGTTGTCTCCCACATCTGTATGCCATAATATTTTAGTGGATGATGATGTCATGGCATCCGTCACTCCTTGCACTGACGTAAGCACTTAAATCATGATTTACAACAACCAATCATTTTGCAAGGTTTTTTTCTTGTGGTCTCTGTGCAAAAGAAATCATGTCTGATAAATTTAATAATGAATTCCTTTAGAAGTGGAGATTTTATTTGGCCTCATTTCCTCAATAAAATCTAATTATTGGCCTGCATGAGAGTTTCATATTGTCGCTCCCAAAGAGACTCAGCAATAGACTGAATGACTTTAATTCCCATGGCTCTCCGTTTTGTGATCCATGAGCTGGTGAACTTGAAAGATCGAAAATTCTTTATATCAGTTTCAATCTTTAAGTTTGTGTTTATAACATCTATGGTGATCTCAGGTTCTGGGGCTATAGAATAGAACTTGAATACGACTTCTTTATTTCTAGAAACTTGACTGACCTGGGATTTAAAGCAGTCATCAAATTCTGAAATCTCATTTAGATCCTTTCCAACATATAGCAAATCGAGGAATCCATAGTTAGCAAGCTGAAATACTTTATGAGGCTCAACACCGAATAAGGCAGTGATTCGTGGGTGAATACTATATCCTTTAGAGTAGAATAGTATTCTAAAATTCTCCCATCTATAGGCTTTTTCAGCAACTTCTTTATATTCTCTTTCTCATTTATTAGGGGGAACAAATTCTTCATTGGATCCCCTGCTGTTGAAGCTTTCAGATTTATTGATTTTTATCTCAATAACTTCAGCATCACATTGAGATTTAGAAGTTTTTCGTTTATTTTTCATAGAGTCTAAAAAGTCTTTATTAGATAATGGTTTATTATCTTGACTTCCGAAAATTCTACTTTATTTTTACCTGTATTGCTTTCTTTTTTATCACACTCATCATTCATTTTTTCTTTTTCTTTATTTCTGACTTCAAGAAACAAATTTAGACTTTCTTGAAGGAAAATGGCTCTTCTAAGTCCTTTTTGAGAGATATCTGTCACTATTTTAAAATTCAATTCGATCAAATCTTTAAGAGCTTTATTACTATCAACAATGTCTTAACAGACCAAGACAATATCATTTATCTCATTCTTTAGCTCTTCAAGATCCATCTTTTTTTATAAATTTATTCTTGCAAAAAAATAAGAATTTATAAGATGATATGTATCATCAATACAATTTTTGAGAAATTATCACCCATCAACGGATTTGAGAAGTCTTTACCACCAACCGTTAGATAGTGGACTAGCTGTATGTATAGTGCATACAATCACTCTATTTGCATTTATAGGGAAATGCACACCCGTCTCATCCATTTTAGAGTTGGAGAACTCATTCTTTTCCGAATTCTGTATTTCTAGAAATGAAATCGGTTAGGAAATTTTCTGAACTTTTTATATACTCTATTTTGAAACTATAAAAGGACGGGAAAACTTGTCATCTATGTAACCTTCTGTATTGAGGTGTATTTGGTAATTTATTGAAGATTAAAGATTGTATATGGGTATTATCGGTTTGAACTTTGAAAGGTCTTTGATACAGAAAGAGAAAGAATTTATGAATTCCTTTTATGATGGCTAGAAGTTCTTTCTCATGGGTTGTATAGTTGACCTCAACTTGATCGAAAATACCACTCGTATACCTGCATATCTCATTGAGATCGGTTTTAAGTAGAGCTGCCCAATAAAGATCTGAAGCATTCGTTTGTATAATTAATTTGTCATTTTCATCAGGAAGTTTTAATTTAGACAATGTTTTACATTCTTCCTTTAGGTTTTTAACAATCTCTGTATGTTGATTGCTCTATCTTTTAGTGTTATTTTTTCGAAGCAATCTTTGAATCTCATGCTTCGTTTTAGAAAAATTTATTATGAATCCCTCAGCATAATTTAAACAACCAAGAAATTTTTCAATTTGATTTCTATTTTCTAATTTATCAGAAAATTTACAGATTTTCTTAGATATATGGGGTTGAAGTTTTATTCCTTCTTTATTTAGTTTTAACCCTAAAAATTCAATTTCTTCTTTACAAATTATAGCTTTCCTTTCAGATAAAACTAGTCCATTATCTTTACAAACTTTAGCAAATTGAAGTAGGTGAGTTTTATATTCTTCTAAAGTATTAGAAGCAACTAAAACATCATCAACATAAACAACAAGAAAATCTTTATATTTATTAAAAATTTTATCCATTCTTTTTTGATATATAGAAGGTGCATTCTTTAATCCAAATGACATAACTAAGCATTCGAACTACCCTTGAGGGAACTAAATGTTGTATATTGTATACTTTCAGGCTCCATTTTTATTTGCCAAAATCCTGAAGTACAATCAAATTTAGAATAATATTTCTTTCTTTTAACTAAATTTAGTAAAACTTCTTATTAGGAAGATAATAACTATCGGACCTAGTGAAATGATTTAGACTTTTATAATTTATTACCATTCTAGGTTTTTCACTCTTTTTCTCAGCTTCATTTGCAACCATGAAAGTTGGGCTACTAAAAGGACTATTACTCCTTCTAATTAAAGGTGGATTTTTATGTAATAATTCATTTATTTGTTTATCAAACTCCTTTCTATTCTTTTCTGTATATAACATAGATCTTTCTTTTATAACTATATTTTCAGTTAACTCTATTTTTGCTTTTAAATCTGACTCGTTATAAAAAGCCAGAGGATGATCATTATAATTTTCTTTTATCTGTTTTATTACATCTTCAAGAGTTATCCTTTTTATTGTTATATTATGTATTTTTATCAAAATTTTATAATATGGTCCACCAAGCTTCGCTGGCTGAACTCTGAATGGCTCATTTATTCGTAGTAATTTTAAATAATGATTACATTTAGTTTTTAGGATGAAAGAATAAAAATTCTGTGAATAAAATTGAAATTGTTGTAGGAAATCATTTCCTAACAATATATCAGTTTCAAGTAAGTTATATTCATAAATAGTATTTAGTATGACAATTTTACTTCATAATATAACATTTACTTTATCTGTCTTTTTATTAATATGTTCGACTTGACCCATAACACCCTTTATCTTTATATTTCTATTCTCTTGCCATTTAGTATAGAGAAAGGATTTAAACAAGGTTATTTCTGAACCATTATCTATTAAGGCACAAGTTGTTATATCAGTATCTTGTACTGTTATCTGTACAAAGACACTCAAAGGAAAATTAATCCCCATCATATTTTTTACAAAAGATTTTTATATTTTTAATTTGGAGTGTGACCCCACATTTTTCTATTTTATAATAATCACACTGATTTAAGAAACTATTATCCAAAATTATATCGTAATAGTCTCCAGCCATATCACTATCTATATAACAAGGTACAATTATTCTTAAATCATCAAAAATTATTGAGACTTGTACCTCTTGATCACAAGTTATTAAATGATCTTCAAAATTTTTATATTGAAATATAGTTGAAGCTACTTTTGTAATTAATCCTTTATTTTTATGTCTTGCAATGTGATTGCCACTGGCTCCTGTATCAATTACTATATTTGGTCCTTAAATATATTCTTGACCATTAAAATATTTTCCATTTATAACCATTGTATTGGTTATATTTTGTTTGGTGAATTCTACATTAGTAAGAGGTATCTTACTCACATTTTTTCTTGATATTGTATTTTTTTCAAAATCTATTTGTGGAGTTAAACCACTACTAGATCCATATTCTAGTATAGGCTTTCTATCTATTTTAACTTCATAATCTCTTATGTTTTTAATTTCCTCTATCATTGGTAACTTTATTGTAGTTATATTACGATATTCATCATCAATTTCCATAAAAGGTTTATCTTGATATATTTTACCGTAATTACTATTGGAAAAAGCATATATTGCTCTATAGTAAAAGGTAAATGCTTGACTTTTATCTCTTAGTTTTAAATCTTTTAAAAGTTGAAAGTGTAGACTTAAAGTATCATTTATGTTTTGATCATTTATATCAACACTATATTTAGGATAACAATCAAAATGAAATTGTGAGAATATTAAATTTCCTTCGACTGTTCCTAAATGACTATTTTTAGCGTCTTTAAACCTTTGGTCATGAAGTGAAATAACTATAGGACTATATATTCCATCTCTAAATAAAGCTTTAACTAGGATTTGAATCCTGCCAAGATAAACATATTTTATCTTCTTTCTTACTTCTGTATTTTTTATTTTGTTTAAAGCTTGAGTTATTGAGGATTTAGTAAGCAAATTTAATCTACTTTGCCTTTTAGTATGTTCAACATTTATGGATCTCTCAACTGCATGATAGTCATAAATATATATTTTTTCTCTTTTTATTATATTACCAAAAGTTGTAAAAATACTTTTGGTTGGATTTGTTGCATCAAGTCTTAAACTTTTTATTTTCGCTAAAGTCTCTTGATCAAAGGTTATCCGTTGAGCATAACTTTCTTATCCTTCATAACTTCTACTTCTTTATCAGAATCTTCAGTCTCTATTATATCTTTATTCATTCTCAGAATTACTAGAGTATTCTTCCTTTTCAATGTATATTTCTTTATCTATATAATTCTCTATATCTGAAACTTCAGATAATTCATCTTGTAATTCTATAAATTAGGCTTCAATACTCCGAATCTTTTTAGATTTTTTATACTCTGGTGATTTATGTCCAATTTCTCCATAATTCCAACATTGACATTGTAAAGGTTTTTATTTCTTTTATAGTTAGGTTTTCTTTTAAAATATCTTCTTTTTGGTTTTATGTTTTTCTTTTGAAAATTATTATATTTTTTATACTTCCTTTCATGAAAACTTCTTTTCTTTTTATTAATTCTTTCTTTATTGCATCCCCATTGATTGGGTACCTCAAATTCATTACAATGTAATGGTGAAAATTTTTTAGTTCTTTTATATAAATCTTGAGATTTACATAATTTACTTAGCTCTGAAAAGAGGAAACTAATTCTTCTTCCTATAGTTGAGATTGAATCTTTATTTCCTTCTTTTCATTTATTCATTATATATTTATTCCAAGAATGTGGAAGTTTTAAAAAGTACATATTGAGATATATACTTTGATCTTCATGACTATAGTATTGCGTATAATAATATTCTTTAAATTCACATGTATATTATTTTAAATTCTTTATGCTACAAATTCTAAGGTTTATTAAATTAGTTCTCGCTTTTTCTTTCTCTTTAGAACTTTATTTATCAGGTTGTTCTTTCCAATTTTCTCCTAGAAATTCACTAGAAAGATAGGCAACTAAAATTTCAATTCCTTTTTCTGTATTTTTTATTAATTTAGTCTGTACATTTCTTTTTATTAATACTTTAGTGTTTTCAGTTAATCCTTGCCACCAGTTGAAGACAACACCATCAAATGTAGTAATTAAATAATCTATTTGTCTATTTGATGTCCATGTATCATCAGTGTTATATAAAAAGAAAACTTTCATAGTATTTGCCCATGAAACTATAGCATTTTTAGTGTCTTCTTTACAATCTATATTTAATTTAGAACCTCCATGATTTATAGGTTCACTGTAATTATTATCTGGACTGAATTTATCTAATTGTTTATGATATCTATCTTTCTTTATATGATCATAATATGGCCTTCTATATTTAAGGATATGCAACATTTCTGATTCTTCTATTTCCATATCTTCTGATTTTATTGTACCACTTGGGCCTCCAGTTGTATTATTTGTATTAACTAATACTTCATATTCCTCTATTTCAGAAAGATCTATTTTTTCAAATTGATCAATTAACTCATTAATTTCATTCATCTTTATCTGTCTCAAATTCAGAATTTTGTTCTTTAAGTGGATTAGATGATGTAGCAATATCTTTACCTCTTTCTTCTTTTTTAAGGGCTTCCTCTTCAGCTATTATTTTAGGTAATTCAACATTAATCATATATGCATCAAAGGAATTTGGATGCATTGTTTCTTTAACAGTTTTTATTGGCTTTATTATAATTTCTCTTTCTTTTATTTTCTTGTCGAATTTATTTTTCTTAAGACAAGTATTCTTTATTAACTCTTCAATGTTTGAATTACAAATCTTTAAGATTTGAACCTCTGTTTTTAATTCTTTAAGTTCTTAGCTTAAAGCATATAGTGATTCAAGTATTTTATTCATTCCTATATTTAATTCTTCAATATTTGTATTTATTTTATCCATTTGTATTTTTTATATCTATTTCAATGCATTTGAGCATTTTGTTGAGTAACTTTTATCTTTCTTTTGCAACTTTGTATTTTTGCTTTATTCTCTTCTGTTTTAATGTGTTCATATTCTCGATTATATTCTTCGAGAATTATATTTAAACTTAAAATTAGATTTATACTTTGTATCCATCGTTTGAGATATTTATTTGTTTTCATGCTTGACTTAAAACATCAAGACCTTCATTTATTTGTTTAATTTTGGTCATCAAATAACAAATTCTAAAAGCATCTCTTCTATGATAAGTTGGATTCCTTAATAATAGAATATCCAACTCTTTTTGATATTTATACAATTCCACTCGAAGCCTATGCTGAGTATAGCTAGGCATTGCTAAGTAGAATCATGATTGCTCCACGTGTTTTACAAGCCTTTAACTTTCTATAGTACAATTCTCTTATTCTAGCATCTCTGTGTTCTTTGGCGGCATTCTCTAGAGATATCAGAATTTTGTAATATTTTTCAACCTTTGGAAACCTTTTAGTGTGTTGAAACAGTTGACTCTTCATGGTGAAGGTAACTGCCAATCAGTTTCATCACATGAGAAATCACAAGATAATAAATCAAAATTTAGATCATCACTTAATTCTTTATTATTTACTTCCTGTAAATAACTAAATAACTCTTTAATTATTAAAAGATTTATGATTGAAAGTTTTAATAATTCTACATATTCCATATTTTGTAAGTTTATAATTTTTTTATTGATCTTCATGGCTCTGATACCAATTTTACCGGGGTTTTACTTAATTTAAAAAAATAATTTAATTTAAAAAAAAATTATTGAATATTAATAAAACTTTAAAATTTACTATTAGGAGATCCATGAAAGATTTAAGCTTTTAAACATGGTTTTAGGTTGATTTTATAGGTAGAAAGGACTAAATTGATCAAAAATACTTTAGGAGGGGTTTTAGTGCAATAAAAGTTAAATTTTGGACGTTTTTGCAATAATGCGGAAAATTATGAACAGTAAGAACGGGATTCCCAATACCGATCAAGGGTATTTTCAAATTTTTTTTTTGAAAGTGGGGTATTTTCAAAATTTGGGATCAAGATTGGTGTAAAATAAAAATTCTTTCTTTGCAAAACTAGTATGAAAATGAATAATTGCAAAAAAAATAGGGATAATTACATCTACTACCCCTCGAAAGATTGAAAACTACAATTGGTCCCCCAAAATTTTTCAATATTACAACCACATTCCCTAAGAAATTTGAAAATTACCAAAACCCCCCTCATCAGCCGGTTCCCAGTCATTTTTGGATGACGTCAGCCAAAATATGAATGAAAATCCAAATTTACCCTTTGTAATTAAATTATATATATATGGTGGTTTTTGTACTATTTATTTTAATGAGGGGGGTAATTGTAATTTTTGGTTCAAATTTTCTAGGCTTAGAAAGACTAGCCATTACCATTTGAAAATAGTCGTTGCTCTTTCTTCATTTTGACTGTTGCTCCTTTCTCTATATATATATGTGTTGCTAGATTGCATTTTTTCACCACATCTTTACAACATGTGTGAAATTTCTTCTTCTAGTGGTTCCTCTAGTGTTTTGGGTTTAAAGTATAGGAAAGAAAATTGCAAGCAATCAAATTATGGTAGAAAAACAACTATCAAGATTGCGGAGAGGAAGTCGAGAAATGCCAACAATTGTTTTATTGGTGCCCAATACAGGAGTTCTCACATTGGTGTCTTCCTTACTCGATCGAAGAAGAGAATGAAGACATGCAAGGTCGAAATAGGCAATTTGAGCAATAAGAAGCAAGTTCAATGCCCACAAACATTGCACCAAAAAGCACAATTCCAACAAACCTTGCACGCGGTGAAATTGAGCATGACGGCATTGTTTATAAACATATAGCTTTGAATCTTAATTATTTTACCTTTTTTTTTTGGTTATGGAATCTTATTTTACTTGCCGTGTATTTGCTAACACAAATTTCATCTACTTTAGGAAAGTGAGATATCAAATTAAACCCACGTCTGACGAGGGGGGTTTTGGTAATTTTCAAATTTCTTAGGGAGTGTGGTTGTAATATTGAAAATTTTTGGGGGACCAATTGTAGTTTCCAATCTTTTGAAGGGTAGTAGATGTAATTATTCCTTAACATTTTTTTAGGTTTTTTTAATTTAATTTTAATAATTAATAAAGTAGGGGTAGAACCGGAACTTTTTTAAAAAATGACCGGGAACCGGCTGACGAGGAGGGTTTTGATAATTTTTAAATTCCTTAGGGAATGTGGTCGTAATATTGAAAATTTTTGGGGGATCAATTGTAGTTTCCAATCTTCCGAGGGGTAGTAGATATAATTATCCCAAAAAAATAATAATAATAAATAAATAAAATAGCTACAAACCCCTTGGGATAGAAAAAATAGGCTAAACGCCCCACTCCCCCCAATATTCTGCAAAAATATAACATTCTCTTGTTGTTAAAAACCTTAACTCCGTTAACTTTTTCCTTAAAATGCTCATTACATCCTTTTTTGCTATTAAAAATGAAAGAGAATGCAACCCCTCTTGATCGTGAATATCTAAATTTGAATTCTTCAGATTATAGCATTTCATATGATTTACAAATTATAGATGTGTTACTTCAAATATTTCTTTACACATATCTTTTTTTATGTGTATAATTAAAATTTTTTTCCGCATAATTCAATATATATATATATACACTAGCAGTGCCGCACACTTTATACGTGTGTAAAATATAAAAAATATATACCTTAATTTAGTGCTTAAAATATATTAGGATCAAAATATAAATATATTATTAAATTTCTTTTATAAGAATACTTTTTAAGAACTATTTGACATAATTTTTTAAATAATAATAATCTAAAATAATTAGATAAAATAAAGTTACTTGATAAAGAAATAAATACAAAAAGAAGAAAAAACACATCGGATAATTGTAATTAGAATTTTTTTTTGTGTGTGAGACAGAGAGAGATAACTAAAAACATTAATTATTGATTTAAAGGAATTTTTTTTATTAAAAATGGATTTCAACTTTCAAAATCCTAAATAACCGAGAAAGTGGTTTGTGGGGTGAGAAAATGGATTTTCAAATTGAATTGTGATATTACAATATTATCCTCTCTATTTGCTTCTTTGTTGCATATGTTTACTAATTAAAAGGGTAAAATTAATACATCAAAATTGGGCATCCGAATTGAATTGATTTCATAGAAATTTTCAATATTAGCGGCAATTTTACATAACTCTATTTATTTCATATAGAGTTGAATGACAACTTTTGTAAAATTACAAAAAAAAAAATTGCCACTTTAGACACAAAAGTGGATTTCTTTTTATAACAATATAAATACATATATATATTAATTCCAATTATATTCATTTCTTTTTTTCCTTTCCAAGTCAGCTAAGGGGGTGTGTTTGTATATCCTTTTACTTTTGGAGAAGTAGAAGTTGTATAAGAAGTTGCAAAAAAATTGAGTTGTAAAAGTGGTAGTGTTTGGAGAAAAAAAAGTCAAAATAGTGATTGAATATCTAAAAAATAACTAAAAGCTAGTAAAAGAGGCTTGAAATTTGCTTCCAATTTTTAACTTATTTTAACATTTTTCAGCGGAGTGGCAAAAATAAAACACTGCATAACTATTTTTTTCAATAAAAATAGGAAAAAAATTATATTTTTGTAGTGTTTGCAAATATCCTTTAATTTTGCAAAACTATAGATCTCCTCGTTCTCAAATTATCTAATCACATTAACTTCATAGATTTTTTTTTTGGTCTATGATCACTATAGTTCCTACTTTTTCTCTCCTATTTCCCTTGTAGTTGTTTTCTTTTTCCTTGTACATTTTTACAATCTCTCTCATCTCTTATGTTATATTAATAAATAATTTTTAATCTCTTATTTAGTTATTTTTAAACTATAATATATATTATTCAAATATTATTATTGGTACTCCAATTTCACATTTTTATTGAAAAAATGACCAAATATCGTTCCTTCCAGAGTAGGATTAAATGTATTTTAATCCCTTAACTATAGTTTACGTCTCATTCATTCCCTAAACTATCAAATAAAAGGAATTGTTATTGGTACTCCATTTTTATTTTTATATTGAAAAATTGCCTAAAATGCCCATTTATTCTAAAATGTAATTAAATACACTTTATCCTGTTAATTATAGGTTATATATCATTTATTTCTATAAACTAATAAATGTAACACCCAAAAACCCTCCCTCCCTCCAATAATATACTTCGACAAAAGTATCATTAAATCTATACAAATAAGTATATATATATATGTATGTATATACAAAGCATTTATTTCAATTTATAATCTAAATTTAATTTTCAACATATTTTGACTAAAAACCAAGTTGTTTACTTGTCAATCAAAAGTAAACTTTAGACTTTTTTAAATATATGAATAATTATATTTTTATTAATTACTTAAATATGTGTCTTTCTTTTTCTATTAATTACTTAAATATGTGTCTTTCTTTTTCTATTAATTACTTAAATACGTGTCTTTCTTTTTCTAAATAGAAAAATTGAGTGGATATTCACATTTATTTAAAGTGATGCGGTCGTTTTCTAGTTCGGTCATGTGTCAGGATCTGAATAGCTCCCAATAATAATGTTGGTGGCCCACCTGTCAAAGAGGGAGAAACGCACGTGAGACTAGTCGATTTTGCCCCGGCATAGGCTCTCCGACGCTCAAGTCAGTTGTAGGGTATTTGGAGAAGATGATGAACAGTAAATGAGAAGTATTTTTGCTTATCAAGAATGAGTGGAAAAATGAGTAGATCTTATGTTTTCTTACCCTTGGATGGAGAGCCGATTTGGTATTTATATGAGAGTGAGGGATCTGGATGTGACATGGTTGGTGGGAGCCAGTTAACTTCATTGACATGAGTTGTACGGGCATGTGCTTTTTGTCCTTTTTGGAACTCCCATCGGCGGCTGCTCTCGCGTCTGATTAATGAGGGGCCTTATTGGCATTTAATGTGTATCTTGGGCATTTTTGACTAAGGATTATATTTATTACTGGACATTTAATGTGTTGGAGACTGATGGGATGAACTCATGTACCACTGGGGCGTGTTAGGTGGCAATAGGTAAGGTCTGCTGTTAGTTGCCAGCTGGATTTCTCCCCGTTGGCCGTTGAGTTGGGCAGAGGTTAAGTATGGGGTTTTGCCCTCGACACAAACGCGTTCAAGAACCCCTTAAGCCATTAAACCTCTCGCGGCTTAGGGTAAGCCTGGAGGTTACTTCTTCGTGCGAAGTGCCCCGAGGCTCGTTTCCTAGAATGGACGTCCTCGAGGGCCTTGGGTTTTTTTGAGGGTCCCTAGGCAGCGTACTTGGGCACATTATCGCAATCTCAGGGATAGTCAGGCTTAAAACCTCATTTGAGGGCAGCCTGACTGGTCGGGGCTTTAGCACTCCACACTTGGATTGGTCAGGATTGTTTCTGCTGATGTGGCGGGATGAGATGGCACCAGGCTCATCATTAGTCCCCCCACTCATGATTTTGACGAGTACATCAGCTTCAATAGTGACTTGTCTTCTGGGGTGCCAGGTGTCTTTTTGGATTTTGAATTTGAAACGCCAATTGGGCATGAAAAGTCGCTCTTTTCCACCTCTAACAGCCCACGCACCTGTTTGGGAGACGTGACGTGTCCCCGTCCATTAATTTCTGGCGGCGAAAAGTCATGATAGCAGGGGGCGTGTCCTCTGCCATAATTACTGTAGGTTTTATTGCCACAGTGGCCACGACGTCATAATGGCTGGTGGCGTTTCCCATACCCCTTATAAATAGCTGAGGGTTTCTTCCTAAGGACGATTTTTCCCGTCACGTTCACCCAGAGCGTTCGTACGAGCATTGGAGACACAAGGCTTTCAAGGAACACCATTGTTGTCGTTCACAGTCATGTTCATTCTTTCCAGGTGAACTTCTATTTCTCTACTCTCTATTCCAGTAGAAAATCCCAAATTCAGAAACTCTAGCCACCATAGGTCCGAAAAAGAAGATCTTGGGTGACTCGGATCCGATGCCTAAGGACTTGGCGGCGGAGAGGGAGGTTCGTCTTCCCTCCCAGTTGGTTTTAGGCGTCGGGGCGAACCGCGCCACAGAGACCATCGGGACGACCCAGGCCGGGGCGCCTCAGAGCGAAGGTCCCAGAGGAGAGGCACCAAGTAATGTACCGGAGAGGGTTCGCTTGAGACAGAAGAAAAAATCTTAGGGGCCCACCGGGAGGGATGCCAGGCCCAGCGGGTCCCTTACCAAGAGCCCAAAACCACGGGGTGGAAAAATGGGCAAATTTCAGACTTCCTCGCTCCCCCGGGATATTTCTAGCAACATTACGCCTACGGAGATGGAGAGAATATGGGAGGAGTTTGAGGTTCAGTTCCCCATCCATATGCCTAGCCCCGAGGAGAACATGGTGGAACCCCGTCGAGGCTTCTGGAGTTCGCCGGCGTGTGCCCTAGCCAATTGGTGCCTAACTCTATCATGATTATCATCGCCTTCGTAGTGATCATGAAATGCCTCAAAGAGGAAGCCAACCTGGCCAATTTTCTGGAGTTCTTCCGGTTGAACAAGTCAGTTAAGTCCAGCCTAGGCGAATCGATTGAGGATAAGCCCTGGTTTCTGTACTTGTCCGCCCGTTCAGCTTCCTCAAAGGTACTAGATAGGTTTAAGTCTTCCCACGGATCAGGATGGAAGAGGAAGTTTGTATTTGTGGAAGATCGAGGGCAGTTGGGAATGCCCTTGAACTGGCGCCAACCTCCGGTACTTAACTGCAATTTCTACCACGAAGACCCCAGTTTTGCTGAGGGGAAGGTTGTAGATTTCGCCAGGATGGGAAGGATGTGCGCTCTTTTCCTGACGTCGTAAGAAATCCTCCGGGCCTACCACCTCTCGAGTGCCTCAGGTGACCCCAGCCCAAGCGAACGCCCCGGTACGAGGCACTATATTCTTGCAAAGAGTGACCCTGGGGCCTAAAGCCCTTCCCTTTTTTTTTTTGGCGAAAGATCTCACTGCTATTAACTTACCTCCTCTTCCCCGTTTAGGTCTCACCATTTTAATGGATGCGCGCAGATCTTTGTTGGCCAAGCTCGACAGGCAACAACGTCAGACCCAACGTCAGTAACCCAGAAAACACGGTGGCCAAGGAAAGACCCTGGCACGGGGGAAGGATTAAGCCAGAGGGCCGAGGCTTCCTGCCTCGAAACGGGGGCAGAAGAGGAAACTTCTAGAACTGAGGGGGGCTGAGGGGGGTCACGAACCCTCCAATCAAGATACCGCCACCCCAACTTCATCTTTCGCTCCGCAGGGCCCCCTCGAGACTGCAGGAGTCTTTATGCCAGCTGACCTCCCGTCGAGGCCCTTGCCGACCGAGGTGACGCCCCCACCTTAGGAGGATGTTCCATCCGGCAAACCCCCCACTTTGCCTCCTCAAGCAGTCCCTGCGGCGCAGCCAAGTCCCTAGCCAAGCTCCCAGCCAAAGAGAGTAGCCCCTCGAAGGGCCATGCCCAGGGTATCTATCCACAAGGGCCCAGGGTATCTATCCACAAGGGCAGCACCGAGGGCTCTTGTAAGAGGGCTGTGGAGGAAGAGGCCTCTCATGGGGGCAAAAAGCAAAGATCTAACCCCACGGGTAAGGGGAAACGGGCAGCCAGCCCCGAGCCCTCGGATTCTGACGAAGAGGAAGAGCTCCTCAAGTATACGGACGCGGAGCCCAGCAACCCCGTTAACCTCCGGGACTACCACTCCAACTTTCGTATTATCGGGGTGGGCGCCAACGAGACCAACACCAAGATGAACTTGGCTCTTCTTGGGGGTCTCCAACTGCTGGCTGACCAGCGGGCGCTTCTTAAGTGCTCCATTGCGGAGCTCGAGATGACCTTTGCCAATCCCCTAATCGGGGTAAGAATACTTTCGCTTCGTTTTCAATTTCACTAGCTTCATTATATACTTTGTCTAAGCACCCTATCAGCGATTTTTGGCAGGTTGTCGTCTCAATTTCCCATCACTTCCTTTGGTGCACCAGCATTTTCCGCTGGGGGAAGAATAATTATAAGTGCTCGCCGACATAGAGAAGTGCCTCGAGGAAATTGAAGTATAATTGAGGTACTTGTACCATAGTTTCAATAGTCACTATAATCAGTGTTGTAATCAAAAAATGGAACAGGCGACGCATTCAACTAAGGGTGCATCTACGCGACATTTGAAGGTATTTATATCCATCCCATTTTCCCACAATTGACTCATTTTTGGGAATTGAGGGGTATAAGGTGACGCAACATAGTTGACATTAGAGGGGCCAATCTCATCTACCCCACTTGAAAACTAAGGAATGCATAGGGATGGATGGGCCTTTATCCTATATTGGTATGATAGGCCTACCTTATGTACATTGGATCTGAATGTATATACTTTTGCATTAGAATTACGTCTGCAACACTAACTATGCTCATGGTAGGAGCTGATCGTGGTACATACAAACCATCGAGAACAAATCGAGCGAGGGATTGTATATATATCTCAGCCATATCATTTGGCGGACTTTGTAAAATTCATATATCTATTAGGTGAACCGAAGTACCTATGTCTATCAAAGTTAAATTCAAGATAATGCATTTGCTCCTCTTGTGAGAAGATTCAAAATCATATCATGGTTTAATTAATAGTATACATTTGATTCTTACTAAATAAAGTTTGTTGCTTACCACAATTTTCCATGCCTCAACTTTGGTAGGACGATGCGCAGTCTCCACAATTAGATTTTGAGGGTGTGATTAATTGTCTCGTGGGCTTTGCATACCAATTGTGATATTCTAGCATTATGGTGTGGTTTGGACCTATAATTAAGGGTACACGTACATTGTTCTCAAAATTTCCAGTGCATATCCGCATATAGTCTGCATAAGTAACTTCTCAACTACGATCAGATTTGCCTCTTCTGGCAGTATTGTGGAACGTTGAGTGGGTATAACAATATTGGTCGGACTATCTTAGACCTATCCAAAGTGGCACAAGTATGAAGTACTTCATGCCACTCAACTATGTTGTAGTTGAGAAAGGGCAGCGTGGTTTCCAATACTCCCTTCCGCAGTACTCAAGCAATGTAAGTATCTCTCCTAATCGGTACTTATAGGGCATTCATGAAAATTGCATCACAAAGTAAAGAAAAAATTTACCTATAACCAAATACATAAACCCATCAAAAAACAAATGGCATACTTTTAATTACCAAAATACCTTGTCAGGCTTAATCTTATCTAGCATAACCCTAAATATACAAACATTGTGTCGTGTCGTATGTGTCCAAGAATTATTACATGCCCATATGTACAATATATTGAAAAACCTACAGTTGCTACGACATATATATATATACATGATAGAAATATAAAACACAATTCATAACATTATTACCTTGCACTGTACGGGGCCCTAGGTGATACGAGGCCATAATTGAGTTCAACTGGGCCTAATGATTTTAATCGTACTTCTGGTATCAACGGCCTTCAGCACGACATGTGGCTTCATGTCCGTATCAATTAAATTTTGTAGTAAATAATAGTGAAAAATGCAAATAAGTAAAACACAAACTAAAATAAAAAAATAATTTTACCTACTGTAGTTGAGCCCCACCAATATCTCCATTCTCTCTTCACCTGATGCTATTACAGAGCTCATGATACAAATGTGATAAGACAACACTTCCCCAACTATGCTTGATAATTTTGTTCACCTCTGCCAAATGTTTTTTCTAAAATAGTATATATAATAATCTATACTACATATTTTCTTTAGAGAGTGTAGTTTCTGAGCTTTCTAAAATATTAGTTCCTACTAGAATAATTATACGCATAAAATCTTTCGTTATTATTCTCTCTATGATCTCTCTAATGTATTTTAAAATTTCCCGTCACATCTCTTTTTCTAGAATTTCCTTTCATTATCTTTTCTACTTATTTTTGTAATCATAAAATTTAATCTTACTTTAATATTTATTTTTCACTTATCATAAATTTAGTCAATATATTAAATATAGTATAAATAATAAAACTAGTTAATATATACACACACATTTATACATATTCAATAAAATCTTCATTTTAAATTCAATCATTTCATTAGATTACAATTCATTTTTATTTTGCATAAACATCAAGTGTATCAAATATACTAGCAGATATTAAGTGTGAGAGCCCTTAACTTTTATTTGGTCTGTCTAGTTATGATTTTTCAAAAGTATCCTAAAAACTACTCTTCTATTTCTTCTCTTTTGTCCAATAGCCCCTTTTTTCTTTCTTTTTTTTTTTTTCTATTATCATCTCTCTCCTCTCTCTTCCCTCTCACAGTCTTTTTTTTCAATTTTTTACTTTACATTTCTAATTATCTTTTAATAAGATAAATTATTTTTATTTTTAAATTATTATTTTGGCTTATCATAAATTAAATAAACATATTATAAATAAGGAAAAAAGATAATCAAAATAATAAAATAATTTAAGATAAGATATATATACATGTACTAGGTTGACTATTGCAAAAATTCACCAAACTTCACCGATCAATATCAAACTATATATTATGACTTAGAGTTGACATTTAGGTTAATCAAAATAATTAAGAAGCTTTCAATGTTGCCAACTAATTAAACATACGTTTTTTTCACCTGACAAAATCAACACAGAGAAGATTTTTTTAACTCCCGAATCAAGCGGTTTGGATCTTCTGTTACATAATTGTGTTATATCTTTTGTTACACTCATCAATACACGCCACGTGTATTGATGAGCGGTCGAGATAAGGAAAGAGAAAAACTAATAATATAAAAAAAATATAAAGATTCTCTTTTCTTTGATAAGATGTAACACAATTATGTTGTCAAACACGAATAAATTGTCACCTCTTTTTTTTTTTTTTTTTTTTTTGATAGCAAAATTGTCACCTCTAATGGTACAAGTCCCAAATCCCCTATCAATATGATACATGTTTTTACCTCCATGCATAAATTTCTGAAAATCAAAACCTTTTCCCCCTCTTTCTTTAAACAATCACTAGGAAAAGAAGAAAATAGAGAGACTATTATCAATCACCATAGCGAAGAAGCCAAGCATGAGCAGACAAAAGATTAAAATCCAGAAAATAGAGGTAAAAAACCACCTGCAGGTCACACTTTCAAAACGCAGATCAGGGCTATTCAAAAAGACCAGCGAACTCTGCACGCTATGTGGGGTTGAAATCGCCATAATCGTTTTCTCCCCTGCCGGAAAGGTCTTCTCCTTCAGCCAGCCCAATGTCGAGACCATAATTGACCGGTTCTTGGCCCGGAAACTGAGCCCAGACGGCTGGGACCCTAATCCCAACATGGATCCACTCCACCTTGTTGAGGCCCAGAGGAATGCTAGCGTGCGAGAGCTAAACTTGCAACTGGGACAAATCCTCAACGAGCTTGAAATCGAGGGGAAAAGGGGTGAGGATTTGAAATCAGAGCCATTATTGGTGGGAATCGCCAGTAAGCAAGTTGGGGCTGGAGGAGCTGGAGCAGCTCAGAGAAGCCATGGAGGACCTCAAGAAGAATGTGACTCAACAGGCGGGTAAGATGATGAACCTGCCGATGGCGTTGTCCTCAATTTTTGGGCTGAACGGGCCCGCCGGTGTTTACGATCACTATGAGAATAAACCTAGACATCACAATCAAACAATTGTGGTTGCAAATAATATCACTGGTCCTGTTGATAGTAGTAACTTTGGATATTGCCATGGATTTTTCTAATGCATCATCATGTGCTAGTGCCCACTAGGTTGTTATTGTGGACTGTGGAGTGAGAATGACTGTAATTTTCAATTGCATGCAAGTAAGTCGTAATAAATTAACCAGTGGGAGTGCGGTTGATGAGATTTTGTATATTGTGATGTTTTTTATTTTTTATTTAGTACTCCATTTTTCCCAAATATTAATTTTTTTAGAGAATATTTTTTGTTCCACAATGCTTGTCATTTTGAGGGGTTCATAAGATTATTTATTTATTTTCAAATTTACCATCATTATTTTCAACTAAAACTCATTAATTATCCGAATACAATTTCCTAAAAAGAAGGGAATGTCAGCCAAATTACTATAAAATTAGCTGAAAAGAGGGCTATTAATTAAATTAATTGGTATGTGTGCAAAAATCTTAAATGATTAATAATTTGGGAGTGAGGGAGTAGTATATCATGATTATCCAAATTGATGAAATTAATTTTGAGTGTTTGATTGGAAGTTGTATTTCACATATGCACACGCGAGTGAAAAGAAAGAACTAGTCTACCGGGCACACTCGACGCATGTGCAAATTAAAATTAGATATAATCTAATCAAATATTTAATATTAATGGAATAAAATTATTTTCATAAAATCTTCTATAAATAAAAATATTTAACTATTTTTTATTCATACTATCCTTATAAATTTTTAAAATAAATTAATTAAATTTATGATAAGTAACAAAAAATTAAAATAAAATTAAACTGTGTAATTGAGACAAATAAATAGAAATAAAAAGAAGAAAAAATAATTAAAAGAGAAATATGAGAAATGCAAGAGGAAATATAAAAGAAAAAGGAAAAAGAAAAGACACTCGTTGGAACAGAGAGAGAGAGAGAGAGGTAGCAAGATTATTTTAGCGAGAATATAAACACATCAAATAAAAAGTTAAAAGGGCCTCTCTCTCACTTAATATAATAGTATAGATAAGAGTATTTTAGGAAGAACACATATAAACACACCAAATAAAAAGTCAAAGGGTCTCTTACTTAATACAATTAATAATATATATAATATAGATGATATGAAAAATTGCTAAAACCATTTGTACTTAAAGTATTTTAATTCTGTAAAAGTGCGCATGCAATGCTTTCCAAAATGCAATCTAGCTAGTTAATATTTGATGTTTGTATTTTCTCCTAAGATCTAATTAATCAGGTGCTCTTAAATGTACATGACTATTTTGGCAGGGGTTATTTGTGTTTATTAATATATGCCAGTTTCTTCTAATTAATAATTCAAATCACCTTAGGAAATTCTGTGTTGGTTTCAAATCTGTGCGATGAAAGTATGAATAAGGATTACACTACTACATTAATTATCAATTATAAAGAAACAAACATGTGCCCCGTGCTATGCACAAAAATTATTTAAGCAAATTATGAATTAAATATGTTAATATACATATAAATGCTTTAGAAAGACTTAATCTTGTTTCAAAAATAACATTGAAGTCAAATTTGCTCCAATAATCTTTATATATATATATATATATATATATGTAGTGTAGATTCTTTAAACTACACAACTCTACAAATATAATTGGCAATATAAAATATATTCTCATTTAATTATTTTACGAAAGATCTTTATCTTCAAGTGAAACTAATATACCTTGATATATATATATATATATTGACTTTTATATTCAGAATGTAAGTTTTTAGTATAGATGAAATAATTATATAAAATCTCTGATCCTGTAATATTTCTTTCAAATATTTGGACTTTCCTTTATTAATTATAAGCAGCTGAAAGAAGGAAAAATAGAACTATATTTAATTTTAAAGTTATGTAAATAAAAAAGGGCAAATTTCACTTTACCCCCTTATACTTTGACTCAATCTCACTTTATCCCCTATACATTCTCAATTGCATCACTGTACCCCATATAATTTTATTTTTGTTTCAGTTGTTTTATTTCATTAAATATCTATTTATATATGTTTGTGAAAATTCTATTAACCTCCCCTATACCTTTTTTCTTTAAGCAATCACCCCCCAAATATTTAAAATGGATATAAAGCTACATCCCCATTCTTTCTTAAAGATTTATTTTTTTTTTCAAAACATAAAACTACTCATGAACAATATTTTATATTATGAAAATGTCAATTATTTTAGTTGACCTATCATTTTTGTATAATTAATGATTTTTATTTTTAAGAATTATGATTTTGTTAATTTGATTAACGAGAATGTTAGACTACATGCATATCTATATGCGAAATATGTAATTTATTTCATGAATATGTACCAATAGTGCATGTTTTGAGATCAAATAAGTTTTGGTGAATAATCTTATATTGATGTTGCCTACTTCTTATCTTTTTCTTTCTTTTCGTTTTCTTTTGCTTCATATATATTTATATATATTTTTCTGAAAACCTTTTGCTTCATATTTAACCTTTTCAATAATATTGGCTAATTATTTGTTTTTGTCTTTTTTGTTCATTGGAACTGATCTCATAATTCTCTCTCTCTCTCTCTCTCTCTCTTTCTAAAATACATTGTCAAAGTGATAAAAAAAATATTTTTCCTTGAGAATTGATAAATTAGCCATAGAATCTAAATGAATTTTTCAATGACGATTATTATAAATAATAATTAAAACCCCAAAATAATAAATGATTTTTAAATATTTTTTAATTATGAAAAAAAATTAGGGTTAATTACAAGTTGCACCCCTCAACTTGTACCCGTGTAACACTTACACCTCCCAACTTTATAACGTAACAATTCTGCCACTCCGTTTTCGAAATCGTTAGATTTCGCTGACGTGGATGTTGACTAAAGTGGAGGTTACTATTGTAAATAATTTTTGAAATATTTGGATATTTTTGCCCCTAGTTCTTCCTTCCTTTTTGTCCCTTTGTAAATGAATATGTATCAATTAATATGTATAGCATGATATACATATAAGGGCTAAAATAATATGTAATAAATAAAAAATGTATTTATGCAATCTTTTATTTATACAATATAAATATATTTACATTAAATAATATGAGTATGTTAAATTATACATATATGTATAAATATTTATGTATTATATTTTAAATATATAATATTCTTTGTATTTTAAAATATAAATTTATTAAATTATACATGCATGTATAAAATAATAAAAAACTCTCACATACGTATATATGCATATTAATTATATGTATAAAAGGTCTAAAATAATATGTAATCAATAAACAAATGTATTTACACAATTTATTATTTATAAAATTTAAATACATTTATATTAAATTATAAAAGCTCTCATATATTTACAAATATGTACATATATATACAGATACCTACAATATATTTACATTTTAAATATATAAATTTATTTACATTTCAAAATATGAATTTATTAAATTATGCATGCATGTATAAAATAATAAAAAAAACTCTCACAAATGTATTTACACAATTTATTATTTATAAATTTTAAATATATTTATATTAAAAAAATATAATTATATTAAATTATAAAAAACTCTCATATTTTTATAAATATATACATATATATATATATATATGTGTGTATAGATACCTACAATATATTTATATTTTAAAATATAAGTTTATTAAAATATACATACATGTATATTATTCATATAGGAGTGATATTATTTGCATGTGAATTGAAGTGCAACATTTCAAACTTCAAGGACCCGATTGAGGGACTAAGAAAATGTATTTAAGTAGAAGCTAAAAGTTTTGAGGGACAATTGAGGAGAATATAACTTTTGGGGTCTAAGTGAAGAGAATGCGGTCAATTATTAGATACTTAAAAAGTTGAGGGACTAAATTGATTAAAATGAATGAAGGGTAAATTTGATATTTAATAATTAACCTGGGCTTTAAGTGTGACACGTCACACTTAACGGCCAAATTCTAACACCGTCAATAAAGTTAGTTTGACTGTTAAGTGGAGGGGCTGAATTGTTACGTTATGAAGTTGGGGGGTGCAAGTATTACACGGGTACAAGTTGAGGGGTGCAACTTGTAATTAACCCAAAAAATTATGAAGAAATTTGTTTGCCATAAATAATTAAACTTCAACAATGCAACAAAGATATATTCATGAAAAAACAATTACATATCATGCATGTAAATATGTGTGAGGTCATTCATTGTTCTGCCTATCAAATTCCAAAAAGATTATGGATCTTTTAGAAAATAAGAATCCTAAGATATATAAAAATGATAGGCCAAATGGAGTAATTAACCTTTTTGTAATACTAAATATTGGTCATCAGTGTTAAAAGTAAGTTTAATTAAATATTAGAAAAAACTAATGAGAATGGTTGTTTACATCAATTTTTTTAAATATTGTGAAACACTTGCTGATAAAAAAAGTTTAGGAGTAGTTAATATAATCTTGAAAAACATAAATAGATGAAAAATTAATGAAATATCACAAGTAAAGCAAAAATAAAAGTATAAGGAGGTGAAGTGAGATTGGGTTAAAACACAACGAATAAAGTGAAATTAATTTGTCCAATAAAAAAAATAAATATACTAAAAACGTTCTACACATCTCATCTCATTAAGAAAAAAAACAACTTAATTTAAGAAAGCAATTTGTAAGTATTATAAAGTAATGTAAATATGAAACAACTAAAAAAAAATAGTTATTCATTCTATTATATTGAGATTATTAGGCATCTCAATAATTTACCTTGACTTTAATTATTCAATGTTTATCTTACTTCTTTCATCCACTGAGAAAGTGAATAGCTAAAATCTAGAGGAAAGACACACTTATTATTGGAAACAAAAAATACATTTATTTTTGTACAGAATACAATTAACCCCCTTCAACTATGCTAATATAACACTTTACCTCCTTATACCTATAATAAACTTCACTTAACCACTCCATCTTAATATCCAAATAAATTGTACACAAACGGGCTTAATTATTATTTATAAAATGCCTATAATAACCTTTTAGTCTTTTAGACCCAATATTACTCGTACAAAAAATATAAAATACCAAAAACTTTTCAAATTATTCATTTTAAGTAAAACTTTATACCTTTTGATATTATATCACTAATTATTTTAGCAATGAAAGTGGCAACATCAATTTTATTCTTAATCTCACAGGTATCTTGTTATATATTGAAAACTACAAATATAAATTTTCAGTTGTTTATAATTTCATTTTTCATCAAAAAACTTGGCTCAACTATTACGCAAATCTTTTAATATATTTGTACCTCAATCCATTGGGAAAAAATGTGGCCATTTATATTTCTTTGCATTAAACTATAGGAATTTGAAAGAAATAAAAGAAAGAATGAACTATTAAATAATAGTAACAATAATGATGATAGTGATTTGTTAAGATCTAAAAAAATCAATTTTGATATTTATTAAAGTAAAATAAGTATTAATTAACACCCAAAGAATTATTAATAAATAAAATAAAGGGAAATAAATTATTTATCATCCAAAGTATATAGGTTTTTATAGTATGCCATATAATTTTTTTTTACCAGTTGCCATTCAAAGTTCACATTTTTTATAAAATAGCATCCAAGCTTGGATTTTGGTGAGATTTCATCACATTACTAACATGTGAGTTTTTTAAGAGTATAATCGTCTTTCTACATATGACCTGCTCAAAAAATTTGGCTAAATTGTTAGCAGTGGGAGTCAAACCTAGGTAACTTAATTTGGAGAGCACATTAGAGGTTTACCAACTGGGCAACATCAAATTTTTTTTTAAAGTTATGCCATATATTTTAGTTGTCATTTTACGAAATCCAAGAAAACTCATTCTAATATCCAAGTTTAAAACCACAAAATTAGAAACAAATATAAATTACAAAGATCAAATAGCAAGAATTTTGACAAAAAAATGGGATAAGAAAATTTGTTAAAAAATTATTCTTTTAAAAAAATAATTTATATCCAATTTGTTTTTAGAATTAATTAAATTAACAAGATTGATATTTTTAGAAAAATAATTTTCATCCTGGTACTCTTGTTTTTTTATGTTTTTGAGGAAGCTTCTCTTTAAAATTAATTATATTCCTTTAACCATATTTTGTTTCAAAATAAATAGAATCGACAAGATTAAATCAATTTTTTAATAATTTATCGCACTTTTCTAAAAAAATTAGGTAAATTAGCAAGATCAAATTTTTAAAAATTTTAATTTCGTCCCAATTTTTTTTTAAAATTAATTTATTTTTCTTTAATCCCATTTCTATTTAAAATTAATTAAATTAGCAAACTTAATACAATATGAATATATTAATCCGTCATAGCTTATGCGAGTTAACTAATTAGTTGTCCGCGAGTGGTCAAATCTCCTTCAATTATTATAAAAAAAATTGTGATTAGCCATGGATTTGGCCACAGATTTGGTCCGTGGCTAAAAGTGGTGTGGCTAAACTTTAGCCAAGGAAATTAGTCATGGATTTTTTATAGTGAAAATTAGTCGTGACTAATAAAAAAAAGGTAATGGCCTAAATATGTCAGTTTATTAATTGTCAAATTTTGAGGTGGCAAGGTATTTTAGAATTTTGATTGATTTAATTTTGACAAAGTCAAAGGTAAATGTTAGCTTTACCTAAATCTCAAATTAAAACTACAATTTTCTTATGGCCCCATTATCTCAAATTAATGATTATAGTTTGCTATTTTGTTATTTCAAATTTATGATAAATTATTTAAATTCATAAGTACTTTATATATATATTTACATCTGAAGCTATAATATATATTTTTTATTTGAATGGCTATATTTTTGTATTTTTTTGAAAATTTCATTAGTTTTAAACATTTTATTTAATTCATAATAAGTAATATAAAATATAAAATATATAAATAATATCATTTTTAATCACAAGGTTGTTCCATTAATTTTCAGTGTATCGCTGATTAAAATTGAAAGAAACAAAAGCATTTTGTGGAACAAATAATTCTTGGAATTAATTTAGGATTACATTTAATTTTATTTTGGCAAAGCAATTTTCAAATCCAAAATAAAAAAAAATACTCTTTTAAATTATATCTTTTTTTCAAGATATTGAAATAATATTGTATTAATTAAAAGTACATATTTATATTTTTCAATATGTAATTTATCATATAGTTTTTGATGTATTAAACTTATAATAATATATAATTAAATGTGCGGAACGACCGCGACCGTTCCGCGATATTGCAATGGAACTGGAACGGTCGTCTCCGTTCCGTTTCCCACGACCGTTATGGCGAACCATGAGTATGAGGAGTTGTTGAGGAGGTTGGAGAGAGAGAAGAGAGAGAGAACCGAAGCAGATGAGAGAGAGTTGTGGTGGGATGAAGAGTCAGAGTTTGAGAGCATGGAATTAGAGGAACTGGAGGAGTATGTAGAAGCACTTCAAATGCTGAGGGCTAATGTTTTGCGCAAAGTCGAGGACATAGAGACACTCAATTTGCCCAAATCTTTGAATCATTGCAGCACCATTTGGCCAGCGATCAAGATTTTGATTATCTTGTGTGAGAGACTAGTAATTAATTAATGTCATTGCTTTGATTAGAGCCCTTTAGATAGGCTTTTCAAGAGAAAGAGTTGTGTTTTCTGGGAAAAAAAAACCACTAGGGGAGGTGAAGGTAATTTTAAAAAAGTACCAGGGGAGCTGAGTGTAATTTTAGAATATGTCAAAGTTAACTTCCGTTAGTTTTAATAGAAAAACTAACGGAAGGACCACATTTGATAAAAAAAAAAAAGTAAAGATGTGGGACCAAAATCGATGACAAGTGAAAATAAGGGACCAAATGTGATTTGGAGGCATAATTGGAGGACTAAAATAGTATTTTTTTTTCCATAATTAAAATAAGCTATACATTTCTTTTTTATTTGATTGGTATTGAAATTGCACACAGCTGCTTGACAAAGGGCACAAACCTTCAACCTTGAGGTTAACATCTACATGCTCTAACCAACTAGACTACTCCACCACATTGCTGGACACTAATTATCACTATTTATAACTAGTATGGGCTTAGTTGCAACAAAATATTACCACTATCATTTGTAATTACATAAGATTTTCTTTGCCACTAAATAGTTATATGAAGGTGTTACTAATTGCTACGATGATAATTTATATATATATATAATGTATATATGTATATATATATATATCTATTAGCATCTGATCCGAGTCACCTACAAAAATTATTATGACAATATAAATTAAATAAATAAATTTATATGAGCCTAGGGATGTTGTTCGTAAAAGATAACATGGTTGTCACAATTTTTGTATAATTTTTAAATTTCTTGATTTTGAAAGTTAAAACTTGTAATCATGTTTGGTACTATTATATATATTAAAAGTACGACTATGTGAAATTTTATGCTTCACATGTATTTTATTATTTAAAAGACTAAAAATCAAAAGTATGAGGTATTTGAGTTTTTGTTCTTTATGTTAAATTTTTTCAATTTTCATCCTTTATCTTCCATAATTTTCAATTTTAGTCCAATTTTGGACTATTTTGACAGCTGGAGCTAACATGACATGAAAAATTGGAGGATTTTCTAATTTTCCTGCCAATATGTTGATGTGGCGATGACATTGGCTGTGACATGTGCATTTTGACCCTACATGGAGATGAATCGGTATTTATATATATATATATATATATATATATATATATATATTTTACTATATATATATTTAATGAAAAAAAGCATATCAATTTTTTTATATATATTTTACTATACATATTAAAAAATATTTAATTTATATAAATATTTAAATATATAATTTATATCAAATTTAAATATATAAATATATTATTTTTATATAAAAATATTATATAAATTCAATTAATTTAAATAAATACAAAATTTAATGAAGTTACATATTAAATAATAAAAAACAAAAAAATTCTTTCCTTCTTCTAAAAAATCTAAATTATATTTATTTATATATATATGTGTGTGTGTGTGTGTGTGTGTGTTAATAAATTAATTAATTTTTTGATAAAAAAAATTAATTAATTAATCTAAAAAAGAAAAAATCACTATTCATCATCTTCTTCACCGTCCCCCCCCCCCCCCCCCAAAACGGGTGGAGCTACATGGACTTGAGGGGGTGCAATTGAAGTCCCTCACCTTTTCTAAAACTCTACTATATATGTACATATTTGTATTAATATGTTAAAAAAAATACAACAATAATGGTATTAATTGACCCCACTTACAAAATTATAAATTTAAATGTAAAGGGCTCATAAAGAAGGAAAAGAAATCTTTCAACTTTAAAATAGTCAAAAAAAAAAAAAAGAATGTATCAATTTTTATAATGAAAATAATAACAAAATCATATAAATGTGTAAATTTATATCCACTAATACTATAACAATTAAAAAGAATAAATCGTCTTCTCATGCACAAATACATTTAATACATATATGTTGGTTGTCACATGAGTGATAAGTTGATTAATTTATCAAGTTTATTTTCTCCCTTGCACAATACGTGGGTTATATGGTTGTCCATCATCTAGCAAAGAACACAATGCCTTCTTGAGAAAGGTTGACGAATATTCCTACAGTTGCTCGCAATGCTTCGTCCGAGGATATTCTATAATAAAAAAATTACTCTAGTTTCAAAAACAAATTATTAAGTTTGTTTATGTCAATTAAGAGGTTTACAAAACTTGTTGGGCCTTACCAAAAAATTATATATCAAATTTCGATTGATTTTTCAATTGAAAATAAAATTGTTGAAAACACTTTCAGCATATTTTCAAAAAATTATTCATTGGAAGCTTTTGATTGTTGGATATACCAAAAAAGAAAGGTTGCTGACGGTTGGTCAGTACACGAGTATTGACCCCACTGAATAAAAGTTCTAGCTACAACAATGCGCCCCCCCCCCCCCCCCCCCCCCCCCCACCAAGCCCCACCCCTTTCTTCATCACCCCACCAACCTGTCCAAAATCTCCGACCCCCACCCCATTCCCTAATTCCCCCAACACTTTTTTTGATTTCTGTGTGTGTGTTTGTGTCCAAATCCTCTTTTTACTTGTCACTCATGAATGTTCATGAGTATTGATCCTCACTAATGTCCAAATCATTATCAAGAAAATTTGGGTTGCAATTCATTTTCATCACTACCCTTCTCACTATCAAAATCTTCATCATGGTTAACATCAGGTAATTCAAGTTCATCACCATATTTTCCCAAACAAATTCACTTTCATCATTGTTATCACTACTTAGCTCAGCAAATATATTCAGAGTTAGCATCAACATTTTCATCAACTAGTTTGTCATTATCATCCATTTGATATTCACTATCATTAAATTCTTCACGTACATCTTTAGAGTCAGATTCACTATATTCTTCACCACTTGGTCAATCCCCCATATCATCATCTAAGAAGCTAAAGTCAAGTAAAGGGTCCTGATTCTCAAAGTTCGAAAGTTTTTGATTTTGAAACCCACCTAAATTACCACCATCAGTTTCAACATTACTACACAATTTGTGTTTCACACAAATATTTACTTCCTTACTAACATGCATACAATCTATTATCCACTTCACATTACTATATATCAAGCTTAATTTTTCTACCACGCCCACATTTAATGAATGTCCAAACTTGAACCAAAATCTAACATTCTCCTTATCATACCCTAGTTCTTCTACAAATTCCTTTAGTTCATACACCTCAAACATATCACTATCAATATAATCAAAATAATCTACACTACCCTCAAAATAATGCATAGTTGGCTCTCTAACCATTAACCCACCATGATTTAATTTCACAATAAAACCATGCATGGGGTCTCTATAATTAAATCCACAATAAAGAGTATACCAATGTTTTTAAAGTCGGCCTGGATCGGCCTGTTCGACTGGTCGGACTGCTACCCAGTTAAGAAAATGGCTTGATTAGACCCTTAAAATTGGAAGCTCCTCAAAATCGGTGTAATTTGAGAGATAAATTGGAAGCTCCTCAAAATTGGCAACGAGTATATATTCAAATTTTCTGGAAGTTGGGTAAATTAAGCAGCTAGCAATCAAATGAAGGAAGAGATTTATTCAATTTCTTGTCCCATGAGAATTCAAGATGAATTGCGTAATAATAATATGTTAGCACTTATAATAGCATATGCGTCTTATGATTAATCACACATCTACATGGATGTTTTCATTTATTTTTCTTTTTCTCACTTTTGGTATGTTACATTTTTATGTTATAATTGGATTTTGGAATATTCTGTATATATAATTTTTGTGTATCGTTTTATATTCCGTTATGTGGATGCAATGACATGTTTACTAAGTAGAGCATATATATGATGGTAGGTATGAATCATACATCCATCTTAATGGAAACATATATAGTAACTAGCAAATATAACGGAAACAGAAAATCCTAAATTATTTACCACAACCTCAAAAAATCAAGTGAGAAAGGAGAAACTGCTAAAAGTGAGAAAGGAGAAGAAGTAGAAAAGTTAGCTGCTAAAAAAAACAAAAACTTTAAGAAACAGTAGGAAATGTGATAAAGAAAAAACTCATAATGGAAATTGACACATAATGGATGTGAAAGAACCTAGCTATTTACCATAGGTAATAACCAAAAAAAAAAAAAAAAGATCGCTGTACAAAAAAGAAGGAATAAAAATATAAAAAATATTTAACAAAAAATGAAGACTGATCAATATACCAGCTAGAGTAGATAAGTTTTATGATTACAGATACACCAATAAAGACAAATCTTTTCTTTCCTGTTAGTTTGGCATAGACCCAGGGATATTTATGCAGTGGAAATACAAAAATTTAACACATAACTATTATATAAAAACATATCTCGTTGCTATTGCCACGTAGATTTTATGCAAACAATGAATACATTTATCAAAGTTCAAATTAAATTATATCTTATAAGCTTTCCGTTTGATGTAGGGATTTGTCGTATTCAAATAAGAGTCGGCCTTGAATTCCCGCTCGATCAATCGAACCGCATCATCGAACTCGTCAACCCGTATGAATCCATGCGTATAGGAGCCCAAATATTTTCCCTCTAAAGATAATCCACATGAACGGATCTCATCGGGTTCTCGATTCTAAGTTGAAATAGAACCAAAACCGTAATGGCGTATATGAAACTGCATCTATTCTAAATTTTAGAATAATTCCTATATTCTTTAGGAATAATTGAGAATGGTGAATATATATTTCGAATTGTATCTTTATCCTATGATCATCGATTGATCAAGAACTAATAACTTATTAATAAACCAAAAAGGGGAACACAAGTGTATCGTGTGCTATATTAGGCATAAAATTGAGAAAACTCTTTTCCTCTTTTATTTAATGGTTGCCACACGCATATGTGAATCTCAATGATCACATACATCCATCCCTGTATTATGTATTATATCTCCTATATATATACGTATGTATACATTATACCATATATAATCATACAATTTCTCTAAACATATGATATATATCCGCATTATTGTGACATATCTGTAATCATATGATCTCTCCATAGACACGTACGTATGTATATATGATATCCACTCTCTTTATATAAACGTATATCTATATACTATATGATATCTTTTCACTTTTTGTACACATATCTATATGTATAAGATAGGATGGGATATATATATATATACACACACGACATTATGCTAATATATAATGATTCTTTCTAATCTATTTCCAACTCTTTAAAAATAGATCTCCACTTGATTTCTAGTTTGTTACTGATAAGAATCTCTAATAAATCAACTAAATCTCTATTTAATTGATTTAATCAATTAATTCTAAATTAATTGATTCTTCCATCAACTTCACTAAATTGAATTAATCCGCCAAATCAATTAATAGGCTTGGGGCCTTAAAACCCAATTAAATTAACTCTTTAATTATATTCAATTAAATTAACTACTTAATTTAATTGAGTCCATCAATGAACTTAATATATTCTATTGATTAATTAATATATAATTAAGTAATGGATTGGGCTCTCAAGTCAATTAAATTAACTCTTTAATTTAATTTAATTAAATCAACTAATTGATTCAATTAAACTCCATCGATTAATTAATTAACTTAATCAATCGATTAAATCAACATGTTGATATAATCGAATTAAGTGTTTCATATACGTTTAAAAGTTTATTCATTCATTTGTGTATAACCCTTTAGATTCACCAATCAATTAAAAATAGGCTCGCAACTCATTATGATATTTTAGATGATAAATTTATCAATCGATTAATTAAACTCATTTAATTAATCACTTATGAATTAGAACTTATTCTATTTCATGGTACCCATATATCATTGTCGATGTCCAACAACAAGCTCACGGCGCCTAGTCAATAGGTAAAGTGTAATGTGTGAACCTGTCCGCTTTATGATTACCATGCAAATACATTTCTTCCATTATCTAATCTCCCGATTGAGATATAGGATATGGGATTTATTAGAAATCCTTTTAACCTCAATTCTATGGTTCTTATTTATAATTAGTATTTTCGACAATCGATTTAGAAAACTCATTTTTAATCATTGTCTCTATCGTGGCAATGGATTTCAGTAGACTAATTAAAATAGAACACATAGAAGATGCACCCACTCTACAAGATGAGCAAATGAATTCTTTATTGACTCCACAAACCTGCATACATGGGAGATCTATACCTAACATAGGCGTCATAAGATTTGCCATGGGATTAGTGCCTATATCAAAGTATAAATGCACATATACAAGATTACTATGGATGGGGGGGGGGTCAGCTAGTTTTGTTTTAGCCACGGCTTGACTTTTTCAACATTTAGTGGCCAAATTTGGCCATGGATAGTCCATGGCCATTAGCCAAAGCTGACCATGGCTAATCCGTGGTTGAGGAAAGTCGTGGCTAAATTTAGCCACGCCACTTTTTTTCTTGGATAAAATCCGTATCTAAAATTCGTGGTTAAAAGTGTGTTTTTTCTAGTAGTGACCTACTTATGCATATCAATGCCTCTACATTCGAGGTCTATAAAACAAGACATCCTCCTATTTGAGATATGTCGTAAGTACAAGTCTTATTCCAAGTCATGTTAATGCCCCTGGTATTTGTTAGACTCTTCGACTTGGAGTTATTTAGATCACGCTTCAGAGACTTGTTTCAAGACCTCCATCTCTATACGAAGCCAAGTCCCATAGCCTTATATGATTTAAGAGCTTCAATTATGTGTGTATAACTTACACATTATGATGAAGGTGGTCAAAAAGTATAAACTTTCATTTCTATTATTAATTAAAAAGATTGTTTGCTATATTACAAAGTGTATTTAAAAGTACAACCAATGTTATTGGCTTGCCGGGCACTACTCTAGCATTTCGCAATAACTCACCACTTTATATTCAACTTTATACCAAGTCCTCTTTTATTTTAGTTTATTCTATTTTATTTATATATATATATATATATATATTTGATTAAAGGCCGTTTGGATGAGTTTAAAAAAAAAACTTGTTTCTTAATTTTTTTTTTAAATGGAGATTTTTTTTTAGGCCAAGTACTTTTCCATTTGAATGCAATAATTGGAAGCGCTTTTATTTGAAACTTGGGAAATTCTATCATCAATCATGGTTCGTGGGTAACTAACATTAGTCACCCCTAATTTTAGCCATCAGATATGGTAAATAAAATCTAAACCATCCATATATATGTGACTTGTTATCTGTTGTGCAAGTAAAGTGGAAGGATTACCTGCTACACAGGTTATCATATGGTTTTAATGTATAACAATTATTCTATTACACCATATATAGTCCCACTAAATACAAACCAATAAAAAAATTTTTATAACATGTATGTAATTTTATAAATTTGAAAAATATATTAATAGTTGATAAAAACTTACGCTTAATTTAAATTTTCAACACATGTTAAAAAATATATAACATTGATGACAAATTATTTTAAAAATATATCTAGAATATCAATAATTGTATTTTAAATAACAAATTAAAATTTTAAAATTTGAATATTATTATTAAATAAATTATTCATACTATCTATAAATTAATTATATAATGATTGATCTGTATTGATATTGAGTAATATATTTTTAAAAGTGGTGCAAATATATAAAATATATCCAGGAGAGTGCAATAAGCGGTAGTTGTTAAAAAATATGTTTTGATTATTAATGGAGGGTATACTAATATCAAACACCAATAATAATAATAATAATAATAATAATAATAATAATAATAATAATAATAATAATGTTTAACCAAATATATGTCAATATGGTGTAATATATTCAAATGTATATTCTACACAGTAAGTGTAACTAAATATGTAATTCAATTATTGGTCTCACTAATTATGATTGTAATATATAATGAATAATAATAGTAGTAATAATAACTATATATTAGCAATATATAATTTAATGGAGATAATTGTAAAAATAATAACAATTATAATATTAATAATCATATGTGAATAAATAATAATAATTTACAAGTATTTATGTATGGGTGTAATTAATATAGATCTAAATGACATAACACAACAATTATATATTGAAGAGTATGTACTCCTTAGAGAAGGAAAATAATTATAAAAACTATTTATTAATTTGAATAATTATGACTATAACTATATGTGTGATCAAATATAAAGTTAACTGTAATAAATAATACGGTGATAATAATATTAATGATTAGATGGCACGTACACATTCTTAATTTGATGAACAATACTTACATTCTTGATACAAAATATTTAGTAATTTTATTATACATTCTTTGTATAATAATTGACGATGAAATATACAATATTTTAACAAAAATAATTGACTTATTTGAAAATAAACAAAATAAATGTGAAAATAGATCAATGTTACTAGTTTGTTTGCCTTTAATTTTTGTCCTAGAATTTCTATTTTGTTCGTACATCTATGAATTCATATAAAAAAAATTTATACTACCGTGTTGATGTTTGTAATCGTATCTTATAGAAGATATATATACTCTGATTGAACATCGAAATAATAATAATAATAATAATAACAACAACAACAACAACAACAACAACAACACCACCACCACCACCACCACCACCAACAACAACAACAACAACAACAACAATAATAATAATAATAATAATAATATTTGTTGTTACTGAAATAAAATATCATGTAATTTCTTTTTAATTAAAGTTTAACATTTAAATAGCAATAGAATCTATTTACCTTAAGAACTCTTAATAATTAAGGGAGATTTTTTATATTTAGTAAGGTTAATAATTAAGGGATCTTCCAATCTCTTTAGAATCCAATAATAGCCATTCTCTTCACGATGAAATGAGAATTAGAGAGAGAAACCTGATTAGAATTGATTTTGTAGAGAGAGAAAAATAATTTGTTTACCTGCAGAAACTGGTTAGTGTGAGATTTAATTAAATGGTAACTTATTTAAAAAATTAAAATTAGTACACGTGACATTATTTCAAGGCATGACTAACCTTAGTCACATACGAAGCCGACTGATGGTAAAATTGCCCTTGAAACTTACTCGAATAGTTTTTAAGAAAAGTCTTTCAATTTTTTTTTCTAGTTTTTGTTTTTTGTTTTTTCCAAAAATCCAACAAAATATAATTTTTTTTTTCTAAAATATTTTTTTTTCAAAAAATAATTACTTTTCCGTTAAAAAATAATTCAACCAATTTACATCGATCTTTATAGGAAGTTAGGCTAAAAAATATGGGTAAATGGATCATGCAAAGTTACGTCGCTGATGTGGTGGAATTTATTTAGGATTTACATCAATATCTCACATCTAATGATTCGACAGATTTGATGAGATAGAAAAATTAATTAGTTTATTGAGATTTCATTTATATTAAATGGTAAAATTCAGGTCTATAACATTTATCAGCGTAATATTATTATCCGGTTCACGAATTAAGTATGTACTTTCTTTAAGAATTAATTTTGTGATAGATATAATGCTCCAACACTTCAAAAAATTACTCATGTTGTATCTAATACAAATTCATCCAACGAATGTTCGACATGTCTTATGACGTGTCCAATTTATTAAATAGATTGAAAAAAAAAAACCTCCAACACTTTTAATAATATGTTGGATACATGACTATCAACAACATGTTCTTCACTTTTAGGGAACATCAATTTTTTTTTTCATTTAGTGATATTGAACAAATTAAACTGAAAATTATAATTTTTTAAAAAATGCTTGAAAGAGTGTTGTTTCATCCAATAATTTATTTTCTCCCTTTATATTTTCTTTGTAAAAACTTGTAGGCTTTATTCTTGTCCCTAATATTTGTAGTTGACATTCCACACTAACAGAATTTTAGCTCAATCACAGACATGAACTTTCTTTTATTTATATATATTTGTTATTTGTATTCTTATATTTGTATCTAAATATTATCCATATGTATTTGTAAATCCTTTATTAGTTACACATTTGAATATATATATATATATATATATATATATGTGTGTGTGTGTGTGTGTGTGTGTGTAGCATATATTCATATAACACTGAGGTGGCTAGAAATACTTATATTAACGTACTGTATAGAAGCATGTCGTGTAATAAAATTTTTAAAAATATCATGTCTTCGTACTTGGATCATACCATATCCATATCACGTGTTTGGATATGTGCAACATAGCTGAAAGCAAATTTTACAAATAGCTACGTTGTTTTTTTTATTCAATCTAAACAATTGTGAGAGCAAAACATTAATTTGATCATATAACGGTGGCTTGAATAAGTGGGGTTAAAATTTGGTGAATGACATTAAACTAGTAGAGTAATAATATTATTTGTGATGCCCCTTAAAAATTAATTTATTTTCATGAAGTGGGCCAAAATAAAAAGCCTAAGACAAAATAACTTAAAAAACAAGCTCAAAACTCTAACAAGTCTCAGATTCACATATGCTAAAGTCCAGTCGGAGGAGGCCCAATCCAAAAAGGTCCACATTAGGTTTCTCTTATCCTAAGGCAGTTTAGGTCCAAATCTTAGCCACCAAAAGTCTAAATGGATAAGAACTAAAATCCTTATCCTCTCAACCACTAAACCTACAAGATAGGTCCATTGTTATCTTAAAACATTAATCACCCTAGAGATTTGAAGAATCTCCTGTAACCAACTTCTTGAGAATCTGCACTCCCCCTAATTCGGAGGAGGAAGTTCCGGGGAATCCTTGGGCATGATGGTGCCAAGCCTCCCCTATAAAAAGGCCTTTGCCTCTAATTTGATGAACAAGTTTCAACTCGAACTCCAAGTTATTGCATTCTACTATCTCTACTCATTGCACACACTTATTATATCAAATTGAGCACACTTTGAGCACCAAACACTCACTGATACGTACGCAGGATTCTCCTACTATCTTCCCTCACTATTTTAGCCACAAATTTTGGCCAAAACTTGTGGCTAAATAACTTAGCTTTTTTGTGGCTAAAAGTAGTGTGATTAAACTTCGCCACGAATTTAGCCTCGAATTTCTAGCAACGGAAAAATCCGTGGCTTGATCCATGACGAAATTCGAAAACTTGTGGCTAAATTTTGATTTTAGCCACAGATTTTTTCATGACCAAACTAAGCCACAAGTGTTTCCGTAGTCAAATATTAATTTCTTAAAAAAAAAAAGATTTAGCTATGGGTTTTTCAATGGTTAAACTTAGCAATGGAAAAATCCGTTGCTAAAGGGAATGCACTTACACTTCAAACTACAAGCAAACATGCAACGGAAGATCCTTAGAAGGGAAAAAGTAAATGCACAGTGAACTGGTAATTTTGTGCATTTGATAGGTGATAAAATAAAAGATTTACAGCACTTCCGTTCAATGCAGCATACCTGAGGATCATGGCCCTTTGCCGCCACAAACCAGCCCGGACTAGAGGAAGAAAGTATTCAGCTTCACACCAAAGGAAAGCAAATGCTCAAGGACTGATATACAGACCAAATTAAATACGAAAAGACAACAATTACTAGCATTTTACCAAGAACTCTCATTTCGGTAACTGCTCTAGCAACGGCAATGTCAAAACCCTCTCTGCAGTCAAGATTTTGTCCTAGATTCTGTCCTATAAACAGGTTGAAGTTACATACTGGAATATATGAGAATTGAGAGAAATATCCAAATAGATCAACTATGAAAAAATTCATTGACTGAATCTCTAGTGTTTTCCAGAAAAAGACTAATAGAGAAACAACATCTTAGTTTAACATGAAAGAAGATGAACTGTCATTGTATCTGAAAATTATTGACCAACTTTATAACTAAAATAACGCAGTTAGTTGAATCACATATTTTATGCTCAAAATACCATCTAGATAATTAAATCTAGTGTATAGAAAACACTGGAGAGGTGAAAAACCATATTCATCGAACTTGGAAGTTCAATGCTAGAGTCCTGCCCAAGGTTGCTGCATGTATGATATGTACATCAAATCACAACATAAAAGGAAAGAGGAATGTCATCTGTGGAGAATATATCCAACTAAGTTCACAAGCTATAGGAGCATCAGACTAAGTTCACAAGCTATAGGAGTATCAGACTAAGTTCACAAGCTATAGCTAATCAATTATATAACATAACATATAGCAGCAATAAGGATAACGAATGAATAAATATTTTTTTAGAATAATTAAGACAATAACTTAAAATAAGTTCAATACCTTTATTCTTTTTTTTTTCTCTCGGTGAGCTCCACATCGAACTTGACATTTCTGGTTCGAGCTGGAGTTCAAAAATTTTCAAAAGCTCAACTCAAGCTCAAACTATTTGTATATCCTCATTTTGGATTTCGACTCTCAATTCTCTTTGCAAATGGAGTCATGTGAATTGGTGGTATTATGAGTAAAACTAATGCGAATGAGCTCAATTCTCCACGATGTTAAGGAAGCTTGTCAAATGCAACAAGAAACAGCAGCACAAAAGGAGTAGAAAGGACAAATCCTTTACGTTGACATGAAAAATTTATACCTCAGCTCGATCACGTACAATTTGCACATTTTTCAGGCCAATAACCCTGACAACATGCTCTAAGAAGACACAACGTTTATTCATGGACTCTAACAGAGTCACCTTCCAGCCTAAGCAACAAAAATAAAACATGAAAAAAAAAAAAATCATACAACAGGTGCCCTTGTCCTTTGAAAATAAAGCATAGCATTCATAAACTATGACCATTACCAGGACACCATCACTCCAGGAAGCCCTGCTCCACTTCCAACATCAACCACACTTAATTCTTCAAAACAACCCAGGCAATGCAACAAGTAAGACCTGCGAACGGCATCTATAATCGCCAATGAGTCCTCGACATGCCTTTCCATCACTTCATTTTCCTCTTTCACAGCCGTGAGATTCATTTTCTGCACCCCAAACAAGAAAACAAAAAAGAATCAAACGACAAATAAAAACCCAATAAAGACAAGTAATGGGATAGTATGCGAAAAACCTGGTTCCATTGCAGAAGAGAGTCAATGTAGAGCTGAATTTGATTCTTCTGGTGAGATGTCAAGGTATGAAAATGGGGGGCGTCGAGGGATGCGGCGGCTTTGGTGGGGACGGAGGCGGACGAGAAAGAGACGACGATTTTTCTGGCGGGAATGGGGCTGAATTTAAGGATTGAAGGTTTGAGAGGTGGAAGGTGTTTGATGAAAGTTCCAAGAGAAAGTGCAGAAGACAATGAAGAAGAGAAAGCTCGGGCGCCCCGCGAGACGGACATTTTTGGCGCCACCCACCAGGCCACAATTGAACTCAACCCCTCAATTTATTTGATAAGCAAAAAAAAACTTTTTATTTTGAGAAAAATATAATTATGGTCCCATACTATATCTCGTTTTAGAATGTTAGTTCCATACTTTTCAAAATAACCAAAACACGTCCAACAACTTAATTGTCGTTTGCAAAAGTAGGATTTCCATTAATTTTTGCAAAGAATAAGCATGTGCTACTCACGTGATCGTTAGTTGAGCCTAATTTAGGTATTGGTCACGAGAGTGGGAGGGAAAAAATGAAGAAAAATACAATTTTGGTCCTATATTGTACCTCGTTTTGTAATATTGGTTCCATGATTTCCAAAACAGTAACTTTGGTCCTATACTATACGTCATTTGACAATATTGGTCCCATCTTACTTGATATTCATGAATTGTATTTGGTGGGAGAAAAAATCTTTCCAAAAATAAACATAAAAGTAAAAGAAATTTTTTTTTTTAAGAAAAAAAAATTAAAAAAAAGGGATGGGGGAGAGTCCAAATCATGAGAACTTGGCTAAACCATAATGACAAATCATGATTTGGACGGAAAATTCTTATATGGATCAGGTGTATGGGCTCCACCCATGCACCTTGCGGTTCAGATTAATCCACGTGTTATATGTATTTTATAAAAAATTTAATACATAATACGTAGTTGAATCTGAACTGTAGGGTGTAAACACTCGATCCTTGGAAGAAAAAACCCTGATTTGGGCCATCATATAATTGGGCCCTGCCTACGAATCTCTCCAGTCCAGTAACAATTTGATATTTTGATCCATGTATATTCATATAAAATTTCCCTAAAGAAATATCAGACAATTATGTCAATATATATTTAAATAAATTTCACCCAAAAAGTTAATTTGACAGAGGCTGAGGATATATGTTTGGATCTTGAAAAACTTCTCAAAATTATTTATTTATTTTTCTTAGAGTTTACAAGTTTAAAAAATAATATAATTTACTATTTCAAAAAATATGACGTTGGGAATTTATAAGTTCATAAAATAAGACACATCCACATTTTTCTGCAAATATTTTATAAAATGACTAATTTGAATATGACACAAAAATTTTTAATTAATTATCAATATTACATTCGAAATATTTATTTTTAGAACATTGTTGATATCATATTTATTTTGGCCATCTTTATACTGAAAAAAAAAAAGTTCTCTTTTTTCTTTTACCAAATACGAATACCAAAATTTGCATACTCCCAACAGAAATTTCTTATGGAGAACGTTCGTGGATATTTGTGCACTTCTGACAAAATTTCCATCAAAAAAAAAATCAATCATTTGTAATCCATCAAAAAAATTTGTCTAAATTCGTTGGAATATTAAAAAAAAGTAAAATTTGAATTTTGTGATGGAATTTGAAAAACTCAAAATAATAATAATAAGCTTAGTCACACAAGAAATAATCAAAACTGTCAATATCCTCCATTAGCTACGCAAAAGAGTGACCAGAGTTGTGTCCTTAAAGAAAATGTGACTTAGGGGGTTATTTTATACTAATATATCGGGCATACTTGATGTGTATGTAAAATAAAAATGATATATAGTTTGGTCAAATAGTTAAATTTTAATAATATAAAATTATTTTTGTGTTAAGTAAGTAGACATATTTCTTAATTATTATTTATACTCTATATATTTTTTTATTTTTTTGGTTACAAGGGCAAATTAAGACGTGGCTAGTTGCCTTCTAAGAACCCCAAGGAAAGCAATCCATCTCCCTGAAGGTGGCTGATCAATTCCAACGGCATTATCTCTTCCCAAAAGATCAATTTTTGCTTAAGATCATATCCTTTTTTGGTTAATCCATCCGCACAGTTGTTACCTTCTCTTCTTGTATGTTGGATCCTAGTTTCGCACGGCATCCTAATATATCTTTTGCAATCTTCAACAATTCTGCTAAGTGGGTGTTCTTCGGTTTCACCCTATGCATTAATTACTTCAGACTTTGAGAAAGATCCTTTCATCTTCAAATCTTTTACCACCTTGGTGAAGAATGAATTTTCATAAGGATTCTGTACATCAGCCTGCTTCTTGTACTCTTGGGTTTTAGTCTTGATCAAGTCAATAGTTTCTTGGGAATTCAAGAGACTACTTTTTTTCATAAAAAATGATCATCTTTTTCTAAAAAGAGGTGAAAAAGATTCGTTTCAGACAAGGGAGATTTTCAAAAGTATAGCCAACCACAGGTTCCCACTTCCAAATCCAGGGGATAGAAAATTCCATGAAGAAATGAAGGGAGGCAATACCATCAATCCAACAATTTTCATTTTTTGATTTTTTGATTTGTGGGGAGACTTTAATCCATTCCTCAAACAAAGATTTAAAGGGATCTGGTAAAACTTTAGTTGAAGGGCCAAATATCATCCACCATTGGATGAACCAAGAAGGAATGTTGTCTTTATACAACAAAGAACAGGTTTTAAACCACCAAGTGTGTTTCTTTTTATGATTATCATAAAAGAAACATTTAGTGAAAGCATCCACATAATCCCAGTAATTAAATTTAATTTCTTGCTTTAACTCAGCACAATAAAAGTCTTTTTCTTTGAATGTGCTCAATCCCCATTCCTCAACAGTCATTATCTGCTTAATAATAGCCTTAGTAAAATTGTAATAGGAATTTGTTCCTTGGGGATAGAAGTGTTTAAACTGAATTGTACCTGTTTTATCTAGGATCATTTCATAGACAAGTCTGCCTTTAAAGACTCCACCTAGGTATGACTTAGTCTCCAGGTACCTTCTTGTAACTTGAAAGGATCTTTGGAAATAAAAAGATCTTTAGGTTTGAGCAAGATTATTATATCCTTTCTGGGCATGGGAATGTAGGGAAGTGGTTCCAAATCCTCAACATTTCCTGTAGATTTTTCTGCATATGATGCCGTATCAGCATAGGAAGGTTTACTTCCTGAACTAGATTCCTCACTTTTACCTTGCTCTTTTAATTTTCTTTGCCTAAGGAACTCTTGAAATTCCTTATCAACTTCACTTTTATCAGAAGAGAAACTTTCATTATAAAGTTTCTTAGATCCCATCTGGTTTACCAGATATCTGCCACCTCGGCCACCACGACCACGGTAATTACCATAGCCTCTGTATCCTCCTCGTGGAAGCATTATTCATGCAAATTAAGCAATACACATTTCATTGATTATTTTAGCAATATCCTTCTTTCTTGGTTTCAAATCATTAAGGATATTAGTATGATCTTCTCTCAGAGGATTATCATCACTTGCATGATTGAACCATTCTTCAAGAAGTCTAATATGCTGATCAATATACCTAGCACGTTTAACCAAGCTTTGAGGATAACCTGATCTACCTATCATTTGTAGTCTGAACTGTCTTAATTGATAAGCAGAAATTTCATAAGGAGTTCTTAATCCTATGTTCCAATAATGTAATCTTAACATATCTCTTCTTCCACGACGTTCGTCTTCCGTCACGTGTGAAATTCTCTCACGATTTAATTGTCTCCATAAATGATTTCTCTCCATGTCCGTCTGTAATTAAGAGGGAGTAGATAAAAATTCTTTCTCAAGTTTATTAATATCTTCAATATAATCAAGCCAGTTGATGTGGTCGGATTTTGTCCGAAGAACACGTCACTCCGAGTAAGGGACAAATTCGAGGATGTCCGTCCGAAGTCCTTTCGAACTCCGAGCAAAGGTGTTTGATTGCTGGTCGGGTCCTACTCTGCAAGAATGGAACACACGTGAGCCTAGCCGAATGTGTCTCCGGCGAAGACCCTCCGACGCTCAAGTCAGAATTCGAGCAGGTGATCGGAAGGTAATAATGTATGTAATTGTGTCGAAAACTTACCGTATGAACAGTAATGGCGCGCTATTTATAATAATTGGAGGCGAGTGAGCCGGATTAGGGTTAGACCGGCCCAGCCTTATGGTCCGTACAGGAATATTCCCCGACGCATGCCGGGGATGCGTCGGGTACACACTGTGTCAGAGGAGTACACCCGGTGTCAGAGGTCGTTATTATTGGGACCACATCGAGGACGGAGTGGAACCGTCCGAGGGTGGAGGGGTCTTCCTGGATCCCCCGTAGGATGATCCGAGGATAACGGAGATGGGAGTCCGAGGAGGTCAGGTCAATACCCCGAGGAGCAACGTGACTTCGAGGAAACACATGGGCGGTAGGGCGCTTTGGCGTTTTCTGATCGGGCATAGACATTATTGGGCGCATTCCTAGTCGGACTGATTTGACACACGGCGGCCTCCGGTTGGCATCTGGAGCTGACGTGGCGCCGACGTGGCCTCGGGTATATTGGGACACATCATTAGTCCCCCCAGTTCAGGTCCTGCTTGGATATACGTAATTCGATCAGGTCGTGAACTTCCTAGAAGGCGTCGTTACAAAGCTCGAGCATAAGTACCCCGACCAGGGGCTGGCGGTAATTTCGAAAATTTGACCGTTGGAAAGCGACCGTTGGTAATAATTACAGGCGACGTTTGGACTTCCCGAGGAGCATTCTTACCGCCCTATAAATAGAGGCTCCGAGCTCGGCTACAGGCGCGTCATTTCTACACCGAGCTGAGATTCGAATCCGAGCATAAGTTAGAGAGCACCGAGCACGTCAGACATACTCCGAGCATCCGAAAACATCATCGACCAGCCCAAACCTAGGTACCTTTCCTTTTCTCAGTCCTCTTGTTCTTTTCGTTCTTCCCTTTTCATTAAAATCCCCTAGGCAACCATGAGCGGATCCGAGGGCGGTTCCGACAGCCAGAATAGGGTCGCGGAGTATTCATTTGGTGAGGGTTTGAGCGACGTAAATTTGTCGCTATCTTTAAAGGTCGAAACCTCCGTCGAGGGGGCGTCATCTCGATGCCGAGGCGAGGCCAGTACCAGCCGGCCGAGGAGAGGCAGCAAAAGCCCGAGTAAGGTGGAGAAAATGAGACAGCGCATGATGGCCGAGAGTGGGGCGGAGCTTCCTCCGATGGCCGGCACGCCCGACGTAGCAACCCCGTCGCACAGGCTAGTCGACGAGGAGGAAGATATCTCCGATCAGGAACCTCGTCGGAAGATAAGGAAGGGTGCATTCCTATCCACTATTCTCACATCGAGAACGGCCTCCGGTTCCCCATCCCGTCCGTCATCTCCTTGATTCTTAACCATCTGAACATAAGTCCAATCCAACTGACCCCGAACTCATACGCCTCGATCTACGCCTTCATTGTTTTCTGCCACTGTACCGGCCACCGTCCCACTCTAGCTAATTTCTCCAGCATTTTCCAAATAAACCTCTCGAGTAGGTCCTCCCCGGACGATGAGTTCAACTGCTTTTTTATAAGCGCCAAGAACGGGAGAAAGATCATCGAGACAGCTTCATCCTCTTATGGGAGTGACTGGAAGCAGAAATGGTGCTTCATTCAATACGATGGGGAGTGGCCGGTGAGGCGACTACATAATTCGGAGGTAAAGAAGCTTTCCCTGGCCGGACCGGGGTCGAGCAGCTGGTCCCGGGAGTGGATCAATGGACATAAGACACAGGGGTTGCTGTGCCCGATCTTTATGACCCAGGAACGGTTCCTAGTAAAGGTCAGGCTCTCGCCGGCTAGACTGGACACCGAGGACATCGCTTTTGGTTGCCTCCCCTTCTTTTTTTTTTATATTGTCATTTTGTTTGGAGTGTCGCCTCGAATTTCCCATGTTTCTGACCGGAGTTTATTGCTTTGATCGTGCAGATCTAAACGTATTGGAGATGGGGAGACTCAGGCACATGAACAAGGTAGCTGGTGAGAGGAGGAGACCATCTCCCGTTCCGGAGGACAGGCGTGCTATGGCGGAGGCACCCTCGACAGCTTCGCCAGTGGTGAGGGCGGCGCAACAAACCCTTGTCCGGGCCCCGGTAGCTGCCATTGACATCGAGGAAGAAACTCCTCTCATCCGAAAGAGGAAGGCAGCGGACTCTGCGCCCAAGGGACTGCCCAGTCCAGCCCCGAAGAAGAAGACCCTTGTTTCGAGCAAGGGCAAACGTCCCGCGGATGGCTCCGGCTATACCTCCGAGGAGCTGGAGGTTTTGGATTATCAAGATGCCCCCGAGCCCCGTTTCGACCCCAAGTTCGGGAACCTGTCTGACTCGATCGTCCTCGGCGGTGAGGGCCAGAAACTGGCCATGAGGAGCTTCAGGAACAGCGTCTTCAAGGCCGACCAGAATATTCTGACCGAGCTTGATGACAAGGACTTGGCCTTAAGCATAGCGGAGGATATGAACACCCTCCAACAAAAGGTGTTCCATGGCCTTCGTCGGCTGGAGGTCAGTCGGGGAAGATGTGAGAAGGCCGAAAGGGATGCCCGGGGAGGCGGCCTTCAGGCGGACCTCGATGAAGAGCGACAAAAGAACCAAGTCGCCCAGAAGGAGATCGAGGAGGAGAAAGAGAAATCCCGCAAGCTGGAGGAGCGGGTGAGCCAGCTCGAGCTGGATTTCAAGACTAAGCAGTCCGAGCTGGAGCAGGAGATCGTTGTTCTGAAGGAGAGGGCCAAAGATGCCTTTGCTCGGGGTGAAAAGAGAGGTTGTCGGCAGGCAAAGGCGGAGATAAAGGCGCGTCTCCCCGAATTCGAGAAGGAAGCCGTGGAGCGTTTCGTTCGTGGTCCCGTCTTCGAGTATGCTACAATCCTCCTATGCGCCGAGGATGTCGTTGAGGCGTACAACCGGGCTTTCAACCAACTGAACGCTCGGGGAGTCCTTCCCCAGGATTTTCCCATGGACGGCTATGGCCTTCACTTGAACAACGCCGGGGAGGAAATGGCCGAGGAAGATGAACCGGGAGTTCGACTCAGTGCTCTCAATCGTGAAAAGGCAAGTCCGGAACGAGCGACATAAGCGCTTGGGTGAGCCTCTCTCCCCGGATGTGGAGCCCGATGATGCAATCATCGTGGAGCAAGGGGGGTCCGACGTGCGGACGTCAAGCGCCCCGGTGACGAACGTGGCCGGCCTTGAGGCCGATCAGACACTAGAGGCGGCGGTCGAGTAGGTGGCCGAGGAGATAGAGGGCGCGTAGGCTCCTTACATTTTTGAATTCTTAATCGATTTTTTCCTTTTTTTTTTGTTTTTAAGTTTGTAAGCCCGAGGAGGCGATTTTTCAGACTATTTCTTCTTTTCCATCGATCAATGAAATCTTATCTGAATGAAATTACATCTTTTTCAAATGTGAAATATGAATTACTTCAATCTTCCTCGTCGGGAAATAACTCCAATTCAATTCTCAGAAAACAAAAATGCAGCTTAGGCGTGTAAAATTTCAAAACATTTCGACGAGGAACATCGCATAATTAGGACCGTGTAAAACAATTGAAACTTAACGTTAGAGAAAACAATTGTTGAAAGAGCCAAGAGGCTCGAGGAGATGTTTCATTACGATTTCATCGAGAATTTACAACGTTAGCAAAATTTACAATTTCATTTCTAATGGTGCAAATCTCAAAATTCTTCTGCTCGGCCATAGAGCGATCATACGTAGAACCTTTTAAGATTCGCCGCGTTCCAAGGGCGAGGCAACTCCCTCCCCGACATATCCTCGAGACGATAGGCGTTGTTTTTGCAAATCTTGGTCACCTTGAACGGACCATCCCATTTGGGGTCCAACTTTCCCACAGGGCGAGAAACCTCGACCTTCTTGGTGACCAGATCCTCGATCTGAAATGTCCGGGGATGGATATGGCGATTGTAGGCACGTGCGGTTGATGCTCTGAAGTTGTCCATCCTTCGCAAGGCGGCACACCTTCTCTCATCGGCGAGGTCGAGCTCGGTCAGGCAAGCGTCAACGTTGGCGATCTCATCGAAGTGCGCAACCCGAGCAGAACGGTGCAGCACTTCGGCAGGTATAACGGCGTCGGAACCATAGACTAAAGCGTACGGGGTGTCGCCCGTCGCAGTCCGAGGAGTGGTCCGGTATGCCCAAAGCACGCCTGGGAGATCGTCGGCCCAAAGGCGGTCTTGAGTCTGTGGAGAATCGTCCGGTTGGTGACTTCGACTTGGCCGTTGGCCTGAGGGTTCCCCACCGAGGTGAAACGCTGCTCGATTTTGCGGCTAGAGCACCATTCCTTTACTCGGTGACTTTGGAACTGGGTTCCGTTGTCGGAGATGATGACCCTGGGAAGTCCGAAGCGGCAGATAATGTTCTTCCAAATAAAGATTTTCACAACCGAGTCGGTGATCTTCGTGACGGCCTCCACTTCAGCCCACTTGGTGAAGTACTCGACGGCGACTATGACAAACTTTCTCTGCCCGGGGGCCTGAGGAAACGGTCCGAGAATATCTATCCCCCACTGATCGAACGGCCAAGATATTTCGACGTTCATCATCAGGGCGGCAGGTTGATGGACGAGGTTGGCGTGCATTTGGCATGTTCGGCATCGTTGGACAAAGTCGAAGCAATCTTGCACGAGGTTAGGCCAGAAGAACCCTGCCCGTGAAACCTTTTTGGCTAGGGACCTTGGCCCAGTATGGTTTCCGCAACAGCCTTGGTGTATCTCTTCGATAACCTCCCTGGCCTGCTGTGTGTTCAAGCATCATCGAGGAGGTCCATCGAAGGTTTTCCTAAACAGGCGCCCCTGCCCATCGAGGGCGTATCGAGAGGCCTGCCGTCGGAGTCTTTTGGCTTCGACGGGTCCCTCGGGGAGAATTCCGTCCTTCAGGTAGGCGATTAGTTCTGCGATCCAATCCTCCGGGGGCTCGACGGAGAGTACGCACTGTCGCACCCCCGACCCGATCAAGGGTGTTGGCGAACTCAGCATGGTTATTCTTCTTTCTTTAGTCCCTTTCACCGAACTGGCTAGCTTCGACAATTGATCCGCCCTCTCATTTTCCGCCCGGGGAATTTGCTCGAGAGAGAACTTGGCGAACCTATCCTTCAACTTGTTGACCTCCTCGAGGTACTTCGTCATCGATACCTCCCGGGCATCGTAATTGCCATTGACCTGCTCGGCCACCAACTGCGAATCGGTCAAGGTGACAAGTTCGTCCACGCCCTTGTCCAGGGCAATCTTCATCCCCGCGGCAAGGGCTTCATACTCGGCTTCGTTGTTGGAAACCGGGAATTCTAGGCGAATGGCGAAGTCGAGCTCGTTGCCCAACTCGTCCCGCAGATAAACCCCGGCTCCCCCCCCTGAGTTCGTGGAGGACCCATCGACCATGAGGGTCCACGGTGTTTTTGGCTCCGTTTCCGCACTTGGGGCCACTTCCGCCAAGAAATCCGCTAGGACCTGAGCATGAATAGCTGTCCGTGGTTGGAACTGGATATCGAACTCGCCGAGCTCGACGGCCCACTTCACGAGTCGACCAGAGACATCGGGTTTGGCCAATACTTGCCTCAACGGCTCATTGGTCAGGACTACGATGGTGTGGGCCTGAAAGTATTGCCTCAACTTCCGGGCGGAGTGGACCAAAGCGAGAGCGAGCTTCTCGATGGCCAAGTAATTCCGTTCAGGGCCTTGGAGGAGCTTGCTGAGGTAATACACCGGGCGGTGTACCCGATCCTCCAAGTGCACTAGGACCGAGCTGATAGCATTTGGGGATACCGCCAGGTAGGCATAAAGGGGTCTCCCCGGGACTGGTTTCGACAGCAGAGGGAGCTCGGTCAGGTATCTTTTTAATTCGAGGAGCGCGCGCTGGCATTCCTCCGTCCATTTCTAATCCGGTACCTTCCTTAGCGCTTTAAAAAATGGGAGGTTCCGGTCCGCTGAGCGGGATATGAATCGATTAAGGGCAATTATGCACCCTACTAACCTCTGTACTTCCTTCACTGAGCGAGGCGGCTCGATGTCGAGGATGGCGCGAATCTTCGAGGGGTTGGCCTCGATCCCCCTATGGCTGACAATGTACCCGAGGAACTTACCTCCTCGGACACCGAACGTGCACTTGTTCGGGTTGAGTTTTAGGCCATATTTTCTTAGAATCTCAAATGTTTGAGCAAGGTGCCCGAGATGGTCGGACTCCCGCTCACTGCGGACTATCATGTCGTCGACGTAAACTTCGACGGTTCTCCCGATCTCCTCCTTGAACATGAGATTCACGAGCCTCTAATACGTAGCCCCGGCGTTTTTTAGCCCGAAGGGCATCACGAGGAAGCAATACGTCCCCGACGAGACGACGAACGACGTCTTCCCCCGATCCTTCTCGGCCATATAGATCTGGTAGTAGCCTTGGAAGGCGTCCATCATGCTCATCAACTCGCACCCCGCCGTTGAGTCAACGAGTTGGTCTATCCGGGGAAGGGGGTAGTGGTCCTTGGGGCAGGCTTTGTTGAGATCGGTGAAGTCGTTGCACATCCGCCATCTGCCATCGCCCTTGGCAACGATGACCACGTTGCATAGCCATTTGGTAAACTGGATCTCCACAATGTAGCCTGCCTCGAGGAGCTTGTTGACCTCCTCCTCGATGATTCGGTTACGTCCCTCACAAAATATCCTCTTTTTCTGCCTCACCGGCCTGAACGATGGGTCTGCGTTGAGGCGACGGACAATGACTTCGGGGTCGATTCCCGAAAAATCTGAGGCCTTCTAAGCGAAGACGTCAGCATTTGATTGGAGGAAGCTGACCAACATGACCTCGTGATGTGGTTCGAGGCTCAATCCTACCCGGGTGGTCTTGGAAGGGTCGCCCTCTACGAGCTGGATCGTCTTGAAATCTTCCGCCGGCGTCATTTTTTCTTCCTCGTGCCTCCTTCGCTTCGCCGGGTCGACTTCGGAAGACTCAGGGATGTCCATCCGTGAAGTGGCGGCCTCCACTGGTCGGGGTGCCGGAGTTTTCTTCCCTTCGACGGAGGCCGAGTAACACTTCCAGGCGTCCAAGATCCGACACGTGACCTGCCCGACCCCCGCGGGCGTGGGGAACTTCATCTTCAAGTGATACGTGGACACCACCGCCCGAAACGCGTTGAGTGCGGGTCGCCCCAGGATAATGTTATACGCAAACGGGGCGTCCACGATGAGATACGAGATCATTAAAGTTTTTCTCCTCAGTGCCTCTCCCAATGAGGTTGGAAGCTGGTTCATTCCAAGGGGAACTACCTCGGATCCCCCAAATCCGATAAGAGGTGTCTGCACGGGGGAGAGCGTGTATTTCCCCAAGTCCATTTTCGCGAACGTGCTGGCGAAAATGATATTAGCGGAACTCCCGTTATCGATCAGAGTCTTGGCCACCGCATAGTTGGCCACGTCCAGGTTTATGACCATCGGGTAGTCCGGCGTCTCCTCGAGGCCGCCTGTCTTAGGGAGGTGCTCGAGATCCCGGTCAGAAAACTCGAGCGTCTCTGTTCGGGGCGCTGCCTCTGATATGGCATTGATCTGCATCCTCTCATGGTAGTAGCCCTCCTCGATGTGATAGCGAGCCTGATCGAGGCGCCTCTCTACCTGCCTTCTCTTAGACCTAGTGTCTCCTCCACTGGGTCCGCCAGCGATGGTATGTATGACCCCCCTTGTTGGAAGATTATCTTGAATGGCGGGCTGCTTATCGGGCCGTTGGGCCGAAGTTAGGTCCCAGCGAGGGGAACGTGACCTTTCCCTTCTCGGGGACCCGGAGTCATCGTCCTCGAAAGACGGGGAGCGTTGTCGGCGGCTACCTTCACCTTTGTGGCTCTGCCCCTTCTTTTTTACAAACTTCTTGACCTCAGGGCAGCCAGCATCGATGAGGCGCTGGATTTCTCTCTTGAGGGCGTAGCAGCCCTCGGTGTCGTGGTTTCCCACTTGCTTGTGGAAAGCGCAACATTTGTTCCCCCTCGGGGGAGCTCCATTCTTGTCCTGGATCTTCCTCGGCCTCCGGAAGATTGTGAGGTTGTTGGCGTTGATGGTGGCGAAAATTTCCTTCCTCGACATCACCAGCGGGGTAAGCTCATTGTCTCGTCGGCGGTCTTTCTTCTCCTCGGCCTCCGGCCGCCTTTTGCAACGCATGTCCTCAACATTCATGTATTGCTGGGCAATAGACATAACCTTCTCCATTGTGGCCAGACGCTTCCTGGCGAGGTGGTCGGAGCACGTTTGATTCCGGATGGCACCCATTATTACGTCGAGGAGGAAGTCCATCTGGACGCTCTCGACCTTGAGTAACTCGATGTTGAACCGGTTGAAAAAGTCTCTCAAGGACTCATTGTCCTTTTGTCGAATTTTGTGAAGGTGGGACGGTGGCAGTTTGGCGAGACTCTTGGTCTGGAAATGGTTAACAAACTTCATCGCCAGGTCGGCGAAGCTCCTGATCGATCCGGGGGCTTGCCGGACATACCACTGCGAGGCCACACCTTGGAAGGTCGTGACCAGCAATTTAGCGGTGAAATCGTCATCCATCATATGCACACGCATGGCGTGCTTGAACTGTATGAGGTGCTCCTTGGGGTCGGCCTCTCCGTCGTATCGGGGCAAATTCGTGGGGATCCAAACACCCCGTGGAGCACGGGCCCTCTGGAGATCGGGGCTGAGGGGATCCGTCTCGTCGGGCTCGAAATATCGTTGAGTCGATCCCTGGCCGGATCGGTGCGATACCTCCTCAAGTCTTCGGTGGAGGTCTTCCATTCGGTGAGACAGCTCCCCGATGTCTTCTCGGGCTCCCTCCCCGCGGCGGACCTCGTCGATCCGCCGCTGAAGCTCAGTGGCCTGGTGGGAAATCTCTTCCAGGCGTTCCCTTTGGTTCCGGGCCGGGATCCCGGATGAAGCGCCCATGGAGGACTCGTCAACCTCTTCGTCGAGATGGGGTGGTGGGGCTCATCTTTCCCTCCGGGGCTCCCGGGGTGCGGGTCCCCGTTCACGCGCCGGGGCTTCGTCCCGCGCGACGTCGGTTACCCGAACACCGCGCAGGGGACGAAAATTCTCCCTCTGGATATGAGGGTCTTCTGCGGCTGCAGGCGGAGCGGGGTTTGGTTCCCCCTTTCCCCTGATCTCTCGTAGGAGTGCATTGAACTGGTCGGACGTCAGAATCACGAGGCTCTGCTCGACGTTCGGTGAGGGCGTCGCCCCGGCGATCTGGGGCGCGGCCGGGGCCGGAGCGTCGCTCGGCCCTGGGGCGTGGATGGCGATTTGTGGAGGCGGGGGGTTTGTCGAATCCCCTGGCTCCGTTCCGGTTCGGCGTGTGTTAACCATTCTCACTTGTCGGAATAGGGGCCCTCCTTCTAGCGCCAAAATGATGTGGTTGGATTTTGTCCGAAGAACACGTCACTCCGAGTAAGGGACAAGTTCGAGGATGTCCGTCCGAAGTCCTTTCGAACTCCGAGCAAAGGTGTTTGATTTCTGGTCGGGTCCTACTCTGCAAGGATGGAACACACGTGAGCCTAGCCGGATGTGTCTCCGGCGATGACCCTCCGACGCTCAAGTCAGAATTCGAGCAGGTGATCGGAAGGTAATAATGTATGTAATTGTGTCGAAAACTTACCATATGAACAGTAACGGCGCGCTATTTATAATAATTGGAGGCGAGTGGGCCGGATTAGGGTTAGACCGGCCCAGCCTTATAGTTCGTACAGGAATATTCCCCGGCGCATGCCGGGGATGCGTCGGGTACACACTGTGTCAGAGGAGTACACCCGGAGTCAGAGGTCGTTATTATTGGGACCACATCGAGGACGGAGTGGAACCGTCCGAGGGTAGAGGGGTCTTCCTGGATCCCCCGTAGGATGATCCGAGGATAACGGAGATGGGAGTCCGAGGAGGTCAGGTCAATACCCCGTGGAGCAACGTGACTTCGAGGAAACACATGGGCGGTAGGGCGCTTTCGCATTTTCTGATTGGGCATAGACATTATTGGGCGCATTCCTAGTCGGACTGATCTGACACACGGCGGCCTCCGGTTGGCATCTGGAGCTGACGTGGCGCCGACGTGGCCTCGGGTATATTGGGCCACATCACCAGTAAACAATATCTTGATTTATATGACTTCTTATTTCAGAGTCAATGTAACGGCTGTGTGACCTTTCAATCAAAAATTTAATTAAATCACAAATTTAATTAAATCACCAGTTTGTTGTTTTAATTCAGAAAGTCTTTTTAAATAATCAATTTCGCTTTCATTTGGTGATTGATGAAGACTTGCCATATAATCTGCAAAAATTCAACATATTATATTATGAACTTTATTTGAATTAAATAGATCAATTGAATAATAGAAATCAAAATGACCTGTTGATTTTTTTCTATCATCTTGACTTAAAGGTTTATTAAGATCAAGATATCTATCATTCTGTAAAGCATATTTAATGTCTTTTAAAATCTTTTTAGTTTGTTTATGCTCTTCAAGCAATAAATGTAAACCCTTATAAGGATAATAAGTATAAAATTGAACTGCAGATATATCATCAAACAGAGAGTTATAAACAGATCTATCAAAAATAGTCATTTCATAAATAACTCTTTTTATTGTATTACTAGTGCAACACTCACATATTTTATTTGTACTAGTCATGCAATACAACTATGATTTATATCTGTCTGGATATTATCCCTTATTTCAATCCAGAAATTTAAATTATCTTCTAGATATTTTCTATCTGGAACATGCAGCATAGAAACATCTAGATAATTTCCTGTTTGAAGGCATTTTTTCATAAGCTCAATAATTTTATTAGCTTGCCTACATCTAGCAATTATTCTAGGAATCCCACGTTGAAACTTATCAAGGACTCTAAACTTAACCCTTTGAGCATAATACATATGAAGATAAACTCTTCTTTCATACTGATTTATTGTTGTAATCTCAGGAATTTTAATCATGGGAATCAACTTCTGTCTAGGGACCATTTTCCTGTAGAAATTCACGGGTTAGAAAATCGAGGAGACTATTATCTTTCCCTATTTTGTAATGAATTGTAAAATCAAAAGGGGTTAAATGAGCTTGCCACCTAGCAAACATTTGCTTAGAAACATCATGCTTAAAATCTTTATTAAACATGAATTTTGCTGCTTGACAATCAGTATAAATAGAGAAACTTTGATTATAAAGATCATCCTAAAATTTAAGCACACATTTAACAATAGCTAGAATTTCCTTAGCAACAGTAGCATAGTTCTTTTGACTAGTATTCCATTTTCCTGAGTAATATCTCACTAAATGTTTTGTTTTATCAATAGGGGATATTTGACTTAAAATACCATCAAAACCTATTTCACTAGCATCAGTTTCTATAATTTTTTTCCAATCAAGATTAGCCAACATTAAACAGGGAAGATTACTGACCTTTGATTTAATTATCGTGACTACTTTAGTATGATCAGCACTCCAAGGCATTAGATTATTCGTTATCCTTTTATATAATATGGCCGTATCTTGGGCTAAATTTTTATAATAGGGTGAAATATAATTTAAACTACCAAGAAATCTTTGTAGTTGTGTTTTATCAGTTATTTCATTAGGAAATTTAGAAGCAAATTCAATACTCCTATTTATAGGAATAATTTGACCTTTTTCAATATTATGACCTAAAAATCTGATTTTAGTTTGAAATAAAGACATTTTGGGTCTAGAAATTACCAAACCACTTTGAATTGTGATTCTCTTAAATGTTTCCAAATGTTTAAAATGGATTTCAATTGTTTTTGAAAAGACTAAAATATCATCAATATACACAATTGTGAAATCACTGTATGTTATAAAAATTTCATTCATTATATTTTGAAATTCTGAAGGAGCATTTTTTTAATCCAAAAGGCATTACATTCCATTCAAATTGTCCAAGAGGGACATTGAATGCAGTCTTGTACCTATCTTTTTCATCAATTTGGATTTGCCAATATCCAGATTTTAAATCAAATCTAGAAAATATATTTGCATTATATAATCGATCTAGTAAATCTTTTTTATTTGGTATAGGATATTTGATCCATTTTAAAACTTTATTTAGAGGTTTGTAATTGATTAGAAGTCTAGGAACACCAAATTCATGTTTATTTACATAAAATCCTGTACAAGACCAAGGTGACTTAGAATGTCTAATTAATTTCTTGTCAAGTAAAGAAGCAATTTCTTTTTTACATAATTCCAAATATTCTTGACTCATTTGACACAGTGTAGCTTTAGTTGGAATTTGTTTTTCATTAAAATCATTTTCATAAGGGAGAGACACTATATGTTTCTTCCTATTCCAAAAGGCATTAGGGTGATCATTACAAATACTTAAGGAAAAATTATTTTGGATTAACTTAATTTTATCTTGTAACTTAGGATTATTTAATTTTTCATCCAAATTATTAAGATTGATTTCATGTTTAAGAAAATTAATCTGATTATCTTTGGCCAAAATTAAATCTTGTATTTCATTCAAAATTCTGGTGAAAGGTTCAGTTATAAAATTAAATTGAATTTCTTGATTTTCAAAAGTTCGTATAAAACTTGTCTTATCAATATTTTTTAAAGGAAATATTTTTTGTAAAAAAGGTGTACCAAGAATTATTTGGTTTTTAATATTTTTAACTAACAGAAAACTAGTAGGAATACATGTTTTATTTTGACAAATAAAAGCCTTAGGAAGCTTATATTTAATTTGTAACTTTTTACCATCAGCAGAACTTAAGGTATGAGTAGTTTTATGAAAATACTTGGTTGGAATTATTCCTTCTTGAATACAATTTAAATCTGCACCACTATCAACAAGTGCAATTAAATCTTTAACAAATTTATTATCAATTAAAAGAGTAATTTTTATATACCATTTTTGGGAAGTTACCATTTCAAGAGTTGCAAGAAAATTATCTTGTTCAGAAATATCATGTTCAAAATTAATATGTTCAAAATGAGAAGTATCCATTATAGATTTTCCTTTATCATTTTGTCTTTGTAATTTAGATAATCTATTTTCAAAAGATTCATTTTCATGTTTTAAACAAATGATTTCATTTTTCAAATTTTCAATTTCTGTTACTAAATCTTAAACTGTAGTGGAAATTTCAGTTTTATATTTATCTTTTAACATTTGTTTTACTACATCCATAGTATAAGGAGTTATATTTCTTTGGATTTTATTTGTTTGATTAGATTACTAGTTTCACCAGTAATATGATCTATAAGAAAAGATTTCACTTCAGAGTCTTTACTATGTCTTAAAAGATCCAAAATAGAATTTGATCTTAACATGTTTATCTCAAAATCTTTAAATTGAGAAATTAATTGATAAAATTCATCAGAATCATTATTTTGTTTTAAACAAGGTTGACCATTTTGACAAGGCTAACATTCTTCTGATGTTTTACTTTCAGAAGAACTAGAAAAATAACTTTCATTTTCTAAAACTTTCATTTGATCTAAATTATCTGAAGAACTTGAACTTGAAGAATCACTTTCAGGTTCAGATTCAGAATTCAAAAGAATTTTGCATAAAATGTCTTTTAATTCATCATCAATGTTTAATTCATGAATTTTTGTTTAACTCGACAGTCTTTATAGTAATGACCTACTTTACCACATTTAAAACAAGCATTATCAGATATAAATTTATTTTTCTTATGTTTATTAGATTTCCATTTTCTAGGTTTATTACCATATTTATCAGTTTGTTGAAAACGTCTTTTTTCTTTACGTACTTTTTTATATTGTTTGTAACTGTTAGATTATGTTTCTTTTTATGTGATTTATGAGATTTATCCAATTCATTTACCTTGGTAGCAGCCATACCAAACTAATCACAAAAATCTCCTAACTGTTTTTTATCATGTAAATGATTTTTCTTAATTTGTTGATTTAATTTAATTTCATTGCATAAATTTAATCCTTCATTAGTACAAACACCTATTAGTTTACCACAGGTATACTTATCATAATTAATATTTAATTCATTTTTTCTAAGAGTTTTTCTTACTCTTTCAGCAAATAGGGGAGGTAGACCATCTATAAACTTTGACTTCCAATGAGGAGAGTTACTCTCAGGTAATTCTAATACTCTACTTAGAAATACATCTTTATACCATCTGAAAGAACTTAATGTGGGACATCTTTGATTTTGTAACAAAGTTCTAATAGTGTCGGAATTATCTGTCCATCTACCAGTAAAATGATCAAAAATATTGACCACAAGAGTATAAACAACATTAGATACAGGTTCATTATTTTCAATTTTAACTTTATTTAAAATATTTTCACAAAAATCATGGTCAAGATAATTATCCCAGCATCCTTTTAACTGACCAGTAAAACCAGCAATTATCATAGATGCAATTGATTTATCATTATTACCAGTGTTTTTACATACGGTACTATACATCAACATTCTGTGTATCATATTAGCAATTTGGTTATTCGTAAAACCATCCAGATTCCATTCATAAATCTGTTTACCACTATAACTTGTTGTATCTATAAATTCTTGTTCCTCATATAAAATATCTTGAGGGGTTGGTTTAGGATAATAATAAAATCTTTGATTAGGTTTATCTGCGTATTTACTAGAATAAGATTTTCTTCCAATTTTATTTATTTCATCAACAATAATCTGTTTAAATCAGAGGATGAACTTGTCATTTTATTTTCAAAATATAAAGTGTGCAAGTTCAGGTTGTCAAATTTTTCTTGCAAAATCAGACATGGATTTTAATTTAAAATCTTTAATTTCAGGAAGGAGCTGAATTGTGGGCACAGACACAACAATTTCTTCTTGTTGTTGTTTTTCAATTAATAACTTATTTACTTTCTGTGTAAGTCTGTCTATTTTATTTATTATTTGATCAATTCTATTTATAGCAATATTAATTTGTTCTCCAAGGATTATTAAATATAAATTACTATAATTTTGTTATTTTATTATATTATTAACATGCTTGGCTTCTATAACAATAGTTTTAGAATCAACTAATTTTTCAAAAGCATTATAAGACCTAGTTTGAGTCTTAGTTTTAATTTCAAAAGGGTCTTGAGGAGGAAATATTCCTTTGACAACATTATTTTTTGAAATTTCATAATTTCTTTCAAGAACAGAAATTTTATTTTCTAATTTCTCAAGAAACTTAGTCATAAACCATTGAACAAAAGGTAAAGTTTGATTTAAATCAGAAAGATAGTTATAATAATTTTCTGAAATTATTTTCATTTCTGATGGCTCAAATGTTTTAAAAAAACCAGTCTTTAAAACTCTTCCATTGTGATTCATTAAATTCCTTTTTACAAATTTGACGTGCCAGAGATCCTGGACTAAAATCAAATTTTGACTTAATCATAAAAACAATTTTATACATGATATCCCATTTCACTTGGGGTTGGATCTTCATCATCCAAAGAGTTTTTATTAGTGGTTGAAACAAAATTATCAGTATCAACTTTAAGATGTTTAAAAGGGTCATTTAAATAAATCGTTGAATCCATAGATCTTTCAGATCTATTAGGACTTTGATTCTTTTCACCTTTTAATTCCGAAATCCTTGAAGTAGAAGATCTTGAAGGTTTTTTTATTTGATAATTTAAGGGAGAAACAAAAGAATATCTAGATTGACTAGACTCAGGTCGAAATCCAATTTTAGGTAAAGAAAGTTGTCTTTTTGGTTTAAAATTTATAACATCTCCTTCTGGAGTTTGCTCAACATTAGTTGGTTCATCTTGTACGTTATTTAAAACAGGTGCAGCTTTTTCCATTATCCAATTTTCTAGAAATTCAATTTCATTCCATTGAATAGCTCTTCTAGTTGTTATCTGAGATTTACTGAAATTTGATTCAATTACAATTGTTTCATTTGCCAATTTTTCCAATTGTTTACACTGTGGATTTAATGTATGTAAAGGCTTATAATATATTCTATAACATATACATATTACTTCAGATCCTGGTGCATAATTATAACCATGTATTTTAACATTTAATGTTAATGCATCATATATATTATTATCTATAAATGATACTTGTAAATTAGGAAAAACATTAAAATAAACAGGGCCATGAACCAAACTGCTTTACATTATTCCCATTAACGATTGATTCCAATTCAAATTTCTACCATCTCTTACGACAGCTAGAAAACTTTCAGGTAAACCTTCTAAGATTAAAGGTTTGAATGCAATTTGAACTAAACCAATATGTAAAAATTTATACAAATCTTTATGTCTTCCAAGGTCTTTGTCATTTAACAACCTTAATATTATTTCATCTTTGTTTAATGAAATGGTTTCCTCAGTAGTTTTAACACCTTGTTGCCATGATATTTTATGAAAAGCACCTATTTCATAAATTTTATAAACATTAATTTTAGGAATAGACCATTTATTTAATAGATCTAAATCCTGGGGTATATCAACCTCATGACTCATACTGTTTTTAACAGTATTTTTATCAGAATGGAATATATTCATCAAAATAAGCATACAAAGTGTGTGTTAAAACTAATATCGAAGAATGTCAGCCTTGTCAAAATGGTCAACCTTGTTTAAAACAAAATAATGATTTTGATGAATTTTATCAATTAATTTCTCAATTTAAAGATTTTGAGATAAACATGTTAAGATCAAATTCTATTTTGGATCTTTTAAGACATAGTAAAAACTCTGAAGTGAAATCTTTTCTTATAGATCATATTACTGATAAAACTAGTAATTCTAATCAAACAAATAAAATCCAAAGAAATATAACTCCTTCTACTATTGATGTAGTAAAACAAATGTTAAAAGATAAATATAAAATTGAAATTCCCACTATAGTTCAAGATTTAGTAACAGAAATTAAAAATTTGAAAAATGAAATTATTTGTTTAAAACATGAAAATGAATCTTTTGAAAATAGATTATCTAAATTACAAAGACAAAATGATTAAGGAAAATCTATAATGGATACTTCTCATTTTGAACATATTAATTTTGAACATGATATTTCTGAACAAGATTATTTTCTTGCAACTCTTGAAATGGTAACTTCCCAAAAATGGTATATAAAAATTACTCTTTTAATTGATAATAAATTTGTTAAAGATTTAATTGCACTTGTTGATAGTGGCGCAGATTTAAATTGTATTCAAGAAGGAATAATTCCAACCAGGTATTTTCATAAAACTACTCATACCTTAAGTTCAGCTGATGGTAAAAGGTTACAAATTATATAAAAGCTTCCTAAGGCTTTTATTTGTCAAAATAAAACACGTATTCCTACTATTTTTCTGTTAGTTAAAAATATTAAAAACCAAATAATTCTTGGTACACCTTTTTTACAAAAAATATTTCCTTTAAAAAATATTGATAAGACTGGTTTTATAGGAACTTTCAAAAATCAAGAAATTCAGTTTAATTTTATAACTGAACCTTTCACCAGAATTTTCAATGAAATACAAGATTTAATTTTGGCCAAAGATAATCAGATTAATTTTCTTAAACATGAAATCAATCTTAATAATTTGGATGAAAAATTAAATAATCCTAAATTACAAGATAAAATTAAGTTAATCCAAAATAATTTTTCCTTAAGTATTTGTAATGATCACCCTAATGCCTTTTGGAATAGAAAGAAACATATAGTGTCTCTCCCTTATGAAAATGATTTTAATGAAAAACAAATTCCAACTAAAGCTAGACCGTGTCAAATGAGTCAAGAATATTTGGAATTATGTAAAAAAGAAATTCCTCCTTTACTTGACAAGAAATTAATTAGACATTCTAAGTCACCTTGGTCTTGTACAGGATTTTATATACTTAAACATTCTGAACAGGAACGTGGTGTTCCTAGACTTGTAATCAATTACAAACCTCCAAATAAAGTTTTAAAATGGATCAGATATCCTATACCAAATAAAAAAGATTTGCTAGATCAATTATATAATGCAAATATATTTTCTAAATTTGATTTAAAACCTGGATATTGGCAAATCCAAATTGATGAAAAAGATAGGTATAAGACTGCATTCAATGTCCCTCTTGGACAATTTGAATGGAATGTAATGCCTTTTGAATTAAAATATGCTCCTTCAGAATTTCAAAATATAATGAATGAAATTTTTATACCATACAGTGATTTCATAATTGTGTATATTGATGAAATTCTAGTCTTTTCAAAAACCATTGAAATCCATTTTAAACATTTGGAAACATTTAAGAGAATCACAATTCAAAGTGGTTTGGTAATTTCTAGACCCAAAATGTCTTTATTTCAAACTAAAATCAGATTTTTAGGTCATAATATTGAAAAAGGTCAAATTATTCCTATAAATAGGAGTATTGAATTTGCTTCTAAATTTCCTAATGAAATAACTGATAAAACACAACTACAAAGATTTCTTGGCAGTTTAAATTATATTTCACCCTATTATAAAAATTTAGCACAAGATACAGGAAATAATTTTTAAAATACCTTTTTTTAATTTTTGAATTTTTAAAATACCCCACTTTTCTAAAACATTTCAAAAATACCCTAAACCGAACTCTCAAACCTCGGTTTTACTGTTCATGTGGGCCGGCGTGATTTCTTAAAAACCCACTTTTTATTCTTTATTTCATTAAAACCCATTCCAAAGTATTTTTGATCAATTTAGTCCATTTCTCCTATAAAGTTTCTTTAAAACATATGTTTGAAATAGAAACCTTCATAACCATCCTTATTTACATTAAATAAACTCAAATCATAAATTTTTAATTATTTATTACTTTTCTTAAATTTGTTATGTTAAATTAAGTAAAACCCCATCTTTGTTTATTGGTATCAGAGCCGTAAAGAACCATAAAAATCATAAAATATGGAATATTTAGACTTGATAAAATTATCAATCATAACTCTTTTAATAATTAAAGAATTATTTATTTATTTACAAGAACTAAATGATAAAGAATTTAGTGATAACATAAATATAGAAAGTTTATCTTGTGATTTCTCATGTGATGAAACTGATTGACAGTTGTCTTCACCATGAAGAATGAAGAATAGACTGTTTCGACAAACTAAAAGGTATCCAAAGGTTGAGAAGTACTACGAAATCTTGATGTCTCTAAAGAAAGAAGCTAAGGCACATAAAGATGCTGAAATAAGAGCATTGTATTATAGAAAGTTAGAAGAATATAAAAATCGTAGAGCTGTAATGATTCTGCTTAGCAATGCCTAATTATACATTACATAGGCTTCAAGTAGAATTGTATCTATATCAAAAGGAGTTGGATTTTATATATAGAAAGTCAACTTATCATAGAGGAGATGCTTTTAGAATAAATTTCTTGAAAAACAAAATAATACAAATAAATGAAGGTCTTGATGTTTTAAGCCGATTATGAAGATAAATAAACATCTTAAAAGATGGATACATAACATAAATTTAATCCTAAGTTTAAATATAATTCTTGAAGAATATAATCGAGAATATGAACACATAAAAACAAAAGAAACTAAAGCAAAGATACAAAGTTGCAAACAAAAGATAAAAGTTACACAACAAAATGCTCAACTATCTTGGCACAGGTATAAAAAATACAAATGGATAACATAAATAAAAATATTGAGGAATTAAATATAGGAATGAATAAAATACTTGAGGCATTATATGTTCTAACACAAGAACTTAAAGAATTAAAAACAGAGGTTCAAATCTTAAAGATTTGTAATTCAAATTTGAAGATTTAATAAAACATACTTGTCTTAAGAAAAATAAATTTGACAAGAAAATAAAAGAAAGAGAAATTATAATAAAGTCGATAAAAACTAATAAAGAAACAGTGCATCCAAATTCCTTTGATGCATATATGATTAATGTTAAATTATCTAAAATCTTAGCTGAAGAGGAAGCTCTTAAAAAAGACGAAAGAGGTAAGGACATAGCTACCTCATCTAATCCACCTAAAGAACAAGATTCTGAATCAGAAACTGATAAAGATGAATGAAATCAATGAATTAATAGATCAATTTGAAAAAATAGATCTGTCTGAAATAGAGGAATATGAAGTATTAGTTAACACTAATAATACAACTGGAGGCCCAAGTGATACAATAAAATCAGAAGATATGAAAATAGAAGAATCAGAATTGATGCATATTCCTAAATATAGAAGGCAATATTATGATCATATAAAGAAAAATAAATATCAGAAACAAGTAGATAAATTCACTCCAGATATGAATTATAGTGAACCTATAAATCATGGAGGTTCTAAATTAAACATAGATTGCAAAGAAGACACTAAAAAAGCTATAATTTCATGGGCAAATACTATGAAAGTTTTCTTTTTATATAACGCTGATGATACATGGACAACTAATAGACAAGTAGATTATTTAATTGCTACATTTGATGGTATTGTTTTCAATTGGTGGCAAGGATTAACTGAAAATATTAAAGCTATAATAAAACGAAATGTACAAACTAAATTAATAGATAATGCAGATAGAGGAATTGAAATTTTAGTTGCCTATCTTTCCAATGAATTTCTAGGAGAAGAATGGCATGACCCTGATAAAGAAAGTATTAAGGAAAAAGAAGAAGCTAGAACTAACTTAATAAATCTTAGAATTTGTAGCATGAAACATTTAAAACAATATACTTGTGAATTTAAAGAATATTATTATACTCAATATTATAGTAATGAAGATCAAAGTATATATCTTAATATGTACTTTTTAAAACTTCCACATCCTTGGAATAAATATATAATGAATAAATGGAAGGAAGAAAATAAAGATACAACATCGACTCTAGGAAAACGAATTAGTTTTCTCTTTACAGAGTTAAGTAAACTATGCAAATCTCAAGATTTATATAGAAGAACTAAAAAATTTTCACCCTTATATTGTAACGAATTTGAGGTACCCAGTCAATGGGGATGTAATAAAGAAAGAAGTGTTAAAAAGAAAAGAAGGTTTCATAAAAAGAAGTATAAAAAATATACTAATTTTCAAAAGAAAAATATAAAACCAAAAAGAAGATATTTCAAAAGAAAACCTAACTATAAAAGAAATAAAAATCTTTCACAATGCCAGTGTTGGAATTGTGGAGAAATTGGACATAAATCACCAGAATGTACAAAACCGAAAAAGATTCGAAGTATAGAAGCTGAATTTATAGAACTTCAAGATGAATTGTCTGAAGTTTCAGATATAGAAAAATATCTAGATCAAGAAATATACATTGAAGAAGAAGAATACTTTAGTCATTCTGAAAATGAATAAAGATATAATTGAAACTGAAGACTCAGATAAAGAAGTACAAATATATGAAGGATCTGAAGATTATGCTCAACGAATAACCTTTGATCAAGAAACATTAATAAAAATAAAAGGTTTAAAACTTGGTGCAACTAACCCTACTAAAAGTCTTTTTAAGTCTTTTGGTGATTTTATAAAACGAGAAAAAATAAACATATATGATTATCATGCAGTTGAAAAATCTATAAATGTTGAACATACTAAAGGGCACATTAGATTAAATTTGCTTACTAAATCCTCGATAAATCAAGCTTTAAATAAAATCAAAAATAAAGAAATAAGAAAGAAGATAAAATATGTTTATCTTGGTAGGATTCAAATTCTAGTTAAAGCTTTATTTAGAGATGGAATAGATAGTCCTATGGTTATATCACTTCATGACCAAAGGTTTACAGATGCTAAAAATAGTCATTTGGGAACTATTGAAGGAAATTTAATATATTCACAATTTCGCTTTGATTGTTATCCAAAATATAGTGTTGATGTAAATGATCAAAATATAAATGATACTTTAAGTTTACACTTTCAACTCTTGAAAGATTTAAAACTTAGAGATAAAAGTCAAGCATTCACTTTTTACTATAGAGCGATTTATGCTTTTACTAATAGTAATTATGGTAAAATATATCAAGAAAAGCCATATATTGAAATCGATAATGAGTGTAGGGATATAACAACAATAAAGTTACCAATGATAGAAGAAATTAAAGAAATCAAAGATTACGAGATTAAAATAAATAGAAACCTATTTTAGAATATGGATCTAGTCGTGGTACAATACCACAAATAGATTTTGAAAAAAATACTATATCTAGAAAAAGTGTTAGTAAGTCATTGCTTACTAATGTTGAATTTACTAGGCAAGATATAACCAATACAATGATTATAAATGCTAAATATTTTAATGGTCAAGAATATATTGAAGGACCAAATATATTAATCGATACAGGAGCTAGTGGCAATCACCTTGCAAAACATAAAAATAAAGGTTTAATTGCAAAAATTGCTTCTACAATATTTCAATATAAAAACTTTGAAGGTCAATTAATAACTTGTGATCAAGAGGTACAAGTTTCTATAATTTTTGAAGAATTAAGAATAATAGTACCTTGTTACATAGATAGTGATATGGCAGGAGACTATTACGATATAATTCTTGGTAATAGTTTCTTAAATCAATGTGATTACTATAAAATAGAGAAACATGGAGTTACATTACAAATAGGAAATATAAAGATCTTTTGTAAAAAACATGAAGGGAATTAATTTTCCTTTGAGTGTCTTTATACAAATAACAGTACAAGATACTAATATAACAACATGCGCCTTAATAGACAATGGTTCAGAAATAACTTTGTTCAAATCCTTTCTCTATACTAAATGGCAAGAGAATGGGAACATAAAGATAAAAGGTGTTACGGGACAAGCCGAACACATTAATAAAATGGCAGATAAAGTAAATGTTATATTATGAAGTAAAATTATTACTATAAATACTATATATGATTATAACTCTCTTGAATCTGATATATTGTTAGGAAATGATTTCTTACAACAATTTCAGTTTTATTCACAGAATCTTTATTCTGTTATTCTAAAAATGAAATGTAATCATTACTTAAAATTACCCCGAATCAATGAGCCATTCAGAGTTCAGCCAGCGAAGCTTGGTGGACCATATGATAAAATTCCGATAAAAATACACAATATAACAATAAAATGGATAACTCTTGAAGATGTAATAAAACAGCTAAAAGAAAATTATAGTGACCATCCTCTGGCTTTTTATAAAGAGTCTGATTTAAAGGCAAAAATAGAGCTAACTGAAAACATAGTTATAAAAGAAAGACCTATGTTATATGCAGAAAAAGATAGAAAAGAATTTGATAAACAGATAAATGAATTACTATATAAAAATCCACCTTTGATTAGAAGAAGTAATAGTCCTTTTAGTAGCCCAGCTTTCATATTTGAAAATGAAGCTGAGAAAAAATGAGGAAAACCTAGAATGGTAATAAACTATAAAAGACTAAATCACTTTACTAGGTCAGATAGTTATTATCTCCCTAATAAAGAAGTCTTATTAAATCTTGTTAAAAGAAAGAAATATTATTCTAAATTTGATTGTACTTCGGATTTTTGGCAAATAAAAATGGAGCCTGAAAGTATACAATATACAACATTTAGTTCACCTCAAGGACAATTCGAATGGTTAGTTATGCCATTTGGATTAAAAAATGCACCTTCTATATATCAAAGAAGAATGGATAAAATCTTTAATAAATATAAAGAATTTCTTGTTGTCTATGTTGATGATGTTTTAATTGCTTCTAATACTTTAGAAGAACACAAAACTCATCTACTACAATTTGCTAAAACTTGTAAAGAAAATGGTATAGTCTTATCTGAAAGAAAGGCTATAATTTGTAAAGAAGAAATAGAATTTTTAGGGTTAAAATTGAACAAAGAAGGAATTAAACTTCAATCCCATATATCTAAGAAAATTTGTGAATTTCCAGATAAATTGGAAAATAGAAATCAAATTGAAAAATTTCTCGATTGTTTAAATTATGCTGAGGGATTCATAATTAATCTTGCTAAAAAGAAGCATGAGATTCAAAAATTGCTTCGAAAAAATAATACTAAAGGATGAAGTAATCTACATACAGAGATTGTTAAAAATCTAAAGGAAGAATGTAAAACTTTGCCTGAATTAAAACTCCCTGATGAAAATGATAAATTAGTAATACAAACGGATGCGTCAGATCTATATTGGGCTGCATTACTTAAAACCGATCTCAATGAGATATGCAGGTATACAAGTGGTACTTTCGGTCAAGTTGAGGTCAACTATACAACTCATGCGAAAGAACTTCTAGCATCATAAAAGGAATTCAGAAATTCTCTCTCTTTTTATATCAAAAGCCTTTTAAAGTTCAAACCGACAATACCAAAATACAATCCTTAGTCTTCAATAAAGAAGGCTACATGGATGGCAAGTTTTCCTATCTTTTTACAGTTTCAAAATAGAGTATATAAAAGGTTTAGAAAATTTCTTAGCCGATTTCATTTCTAGAAATACAGAATTTGGAAACGGATGAGTTCTCCAACTCTAAAATGGATGAGATGGGTGTGCATTTCCCTATAAATGCAAAAAGAGTGATTGTATGCACTATACATACAGCTAGTCCACTATCTAACGGTTGGTGGTAAAGACTTTTCAAATTCGTTTATGGGTGACAATTTCTCAAAAATTGTGTTGATGATACAGATCATCTTATAAATTCGCATTTTCCTGCAGGAATAAAATACTAAAGCAAAATGGATCTTGAAGAGCTAAAGAATGAGATAGGCGATATTGTCTTGGTCTGTCAAGACATTGTTGATAGTAATAAAGCTCTGAAAGATTTGATCGAATTAAATTTTAAAACAGTTACAGATATCTCTCAAGAAGGACTTAGAAGAGCCATTTTCCTTCAAGAAAGTCTAGATTTGTTCCTTGAATCTAGAAATAAAGAAAAAGAAAAAATGAGTGAAGCTATACATGAGAGTAATAAAAAGGAAAGCCATAAAGGAAAAGATAAAGCAGAGTCATCTGGAAGTCAAGGTACTAAACCAGTATCTGATAAAGACTTTTTAGACTCTTTAAAAAATAAAGAAAAATTCTCTAAATCTCAAGGTGACGCTGAAGTTATTAAGATAAAAATCAATAAATCAGAAAGCTTCAACAACAGGGGATCCGAGAAAGAATTTGTTCCTACAAATAAATGGGAACGAGAATATAAAGAAGTTGCTGAAGAAGCTTATAAATAGGAGAATTCCAGGACGCTATTCTACTCTAAAGGATATAGTGTTCATCCAAGAATCACCGCCATATTTGGAGCTGATCCTCATAAAGTTTTTCAACTTGCAAACTATGAATTTCTAGATCTGCTATATGTTGGAAAAGATCTAAAGGAAATTTCAGAATTTGATGACCGCTTTAAATCCCAGGTCAGACAAGTTGCTAGAAATAAAGAAGTCGTACTCAAGTTCTATTCTATAGCCCCAGAACCTGAGATGCGCATTTAGCATGAGGTTCAACACATGATCACAATAGATGTCATAACTACAAACTTAAAGATCGAAACTGGTATAAAGAATTTTAGATCTTTCAAGTTCACCAGTTCATGGATCACAGAAAGAAGAGCCATAGGCATTAAAGTCATTCAATCCATTGCTGAGTCTCTATGGGAGCGACAATATGAAACTCTTATGCAGGCCAATAATTGGATTTTACTAAAGAAATGAGGACAAATAAAATCTCCATTGCTGAAGGAATTTCTCAATAAATTTTTCAGACTTGAATTTTACTGCACAGAGACTACAAGAAAGAAAGCTTGCAGAATGATTGGTTGTTATAAATCATGATGTAAGCGCTTACGTCAGTACAAGGAGTGACGGATGCCATGACGTCATTATCCACTAAAACATTATGGCAGATAGCTGTGGAGGCAGCTTTTGACTTCTGAGGCTAAAGATGATAAAGATCCAGCGTATAAAGAAAAGGACAGCGGACGCCAAATAAAACTTTGAAGTCCGAATAGTTAGATTTCTAGATCTATAAATTGTATCTAGATTTCATTTGTAAAGCATTCGAAAAACTCACATCCAAATTCAGATTGATGTCTCATTCTGAAAAATCAATAGTATAGGAAACCAGTTTTATAAATCTTTGTAACTCCCTTCTAAATCATGTTTGTATAAATCCTTTTTGAAGGAAATAAAACCAGTTTATTTTCATAAATATTTAAGTTTAGAAATCTTTCTATAAAATCTTTTAAGCTTGTATTTCTCCTAAATTGTCCAAAATTCTATAACCCTACGAAGGCCGTAGTGATTACACCGTTTGAGACAGTAGCCGTTTGGAACCGTAAGACCCGTGAAGCCAGGAGGGCGTTGGACGAAAACCAGTCAGGCTTGTCAAGGTGATTGAAGATGAGTCCGGAAGAAGGATTAAAGAATTATGAACATCAAGGAGGTAATATACTTTTAAAAGATTAAATAGAAATATTTTTCTACTTGTTATGAGAACATATGGTTTTAGAGTACTTCATCACTTATTTATGAGATTTGTGCAAATGCATGATTAGTTGGATATATAAGATATATAATTATGGGAAAAGATTTTGATATTATAAAAATTCAATTTAAAAGAAAAAATAATAATAGACAAAAAATAGCAGTTTTAAAACCATTAGAGGATTTACCTGAAGATCTAAGAATTCTTATTGCAACATATAATAATAAAGAAGATTATGTTCTGGATTTTATTAATAAAAATATAAACCACGAAATTCTTAAAAACTATATTCGAGAATTAGAACAAATAGATAGAGAAATAAAAGAACTATGGGAAGCTGATAGAACATTAGAAAATTATATACTTATGCAGTGTAAAAATCTAGAAAGAATAAAACTAATAAAATTTATATATGATGAAAATTGGGATATACCATACCTTTTCTAAAATCTAGAGGACTAAAAATAGAAATAAATAAAAGGTTTGGATCATAAAGCAAATAAGAAGCCTTAAATAGTAAAACTACTATTTAAATAGTAAAATTACTATTCAAAAGGGGTAAAATGAAAAACCTTTTTAAAAGAAGGACATTTTGAAAATAAATATATAGGTCAGTAATCTTCCCTGTTTAATGTTGGCTAATCTTGATTGGGAAAAAATTATAGAAACTGATGCTACTGAAATAGGTTTTGGTGGTATTTTAAGTCAGATATCCCCTATTGATAAAACAAAACATTTAGTGAGATATTACTCAGAAAAATGGAACACTAGTCAAAAGAACTATGCTACTGTTGCTAAGGAAATTCTAGCTATTGTTAAATGTGTGCTTAAATTTAAGGATGATCTTTATAATCAAAGTTTCTCCATTTATACTGATTGTCAAGCAGCAAAATTCATGTTTAATAAAGATTTTAAGCATGATGTTTCTAAGCAAATGTTTGCTAGGTAGCAAGCTCATTTAGCCCCTTTTAATTTTACAATTCATTACAAAAAAGGGAAAGATAATAGTCTCCCCGATTTTCTAACCCGTGAATTTCTACAGGAAAATGGTCCCTAGACAGAAGTTGATTCCCAGGATTAAAATTCCTGAGATTACAATAATAAATCAGCATGAAAGAAGAGTTTATCTTCGTATGTATTATGCTCAAACGGTTAAGTTTAGAGTCCTTGATAAGTTTCAACGTGGGATTCCTAGAATAATTGCTAGATCTAGGCAAGCTAATAAAATTATTGAGCTTATGAAAAAAATGCCTTCAAACAGGAAATTATCTAGATGGTTCTATGCTGCATGTTCCAGATAGAAAATATCTAGGAGATAATTTAAATTTCTGGATTGAAATAAGGGATAATATCCAGATAGATATAAATCGTAGTTGTATTGCATGACTAGTACAAATAAAATATGTGAGTGTCGCACTAGTAATACAATAAAAAGAGTTGTTTATGAAATGAATATTTTTGATAGATCTGTTTATAACTCTTTGTTTGATGATATATCTGCAGTTCAATTTTATCCTTATTATCCTTATAAGGGTTTACATTTATTGCTTAAAGAGCATAAACAAACTAAAAAGAGTTTAAAGGACAATAAATATGCTTTACAGAATGATAGATATCTTGATCTTAATAAACCTTTAAGTCAAGATGATAGAATAAATTTAACAGGTAATTTTGATTTCTATTATTCAATTGATCTATTTAATTCAAATAAAGTTCATAATATAATATGTTGAATTTTTGAAGATTAAATCGTGAGAGAATTTCACACGTGACGGAAGACGAACGTCGTGGAAAAAGAGATATGTTAAGATTACATTATTGGAACTTAGGATTAAGAACTCCTTATGAAATTTTTGCTTATCAATTAAGACAGTTCAGACTACAAATGATAGGTAGATCAGGTTATCCTCAAAGCTTGGTTAAACGTGCTAGGTATTGATCAGCATATTAGACTTCTTGAAGAATGGTTCAATCATGCAAGTTATGATAATCCTTTGAGAGACGATCATACTAATATCCTTAATGATTTGAAAGCAAGAAAGAAGGATATTGCTAAAATAATCAATGAAATGTGTATTGCTTAATTTGCAGGAATAATGCTTCCACGAGGAGGATACAGAGGCTATGGTAATTACCGTGGTCGTGGTGGCCGAGGTGGTAGATATCTGGTAAACCAGATGGGATCTAAGAAACTTTATAATGAAAGTTTCTCTTCTGATAAAAGTGAGGTTGATAAGGAATTTCAAGAGTTCCTTAGGCAAAGAAAATTAAAAGAGCAAGGTAAAAGTGAGGAATCTAGTTCAGGAAGTAAACCTTCCTATGCTAATGCGGTGTCATATGCAAAAAAATCTACAGGAAATGTTGAGGATTTGGAACTACTTCCCTACATTCCCATGCCCAGAAAGGATATAATAATCTTGCTCGAGCCTAAAGATCTTTTAATTTCCAAAGATCCTTTCAAGTTACAAGAAAGGTACCTGGAGACTAAGTCATACCCAGGTGGAGTCTCTAAAGGCAGACTTGTCTATGAAATGATCCTAGATAAAAACAGGTACAGTTCAGTTTAAACACTTCTATCCCCAAGGAACAAATTCCTATTACAATTTTACTAAGGCAATTATTAAGTAGATAATGACTGCTGAGGAATGGGGATTGAGCACATTCAAAGAAAAAGAGTTTTATTGTGCTGAGTTAAAGCAAGTAATTAAATTTAATTACTGGGATTATGTGGATGCTTTCACTAAATGTTTCTTTTATGATAATCATAAAAGGAAACACACTTGGTGGTTTAAAACTTGTTCTTTGTTGTATAAAGACAACATTCCTTCTTGGTTCATACAATGGTGGATGACATTTGACCCTTCAGTTAAAGTTTCACTAGATCCCTTTAAATCTTTGTTTGAGGAATGGATTCAAGTCTCCCCAGAAATCAAAAAAACAAAAAATGAAAATTGCTGGATTGATGGTTTTGCCTCCCTTTATTTCTTTATGGAATTTTCTATCCCCTGGATTTGGAAGTGGGAACCTGAGGTTGGCTATACTTTTGAAAATCTCCCTTGTCAAAAACGAATCTTTTTCACCTCTTTTTGGAAAAAGATAATCCTTCTTGATGAAAAAACTGGTCTCTTGAATTCCCAAGAAACTAATGACTTGATCAAGACTAAAACCCAACAGTACAACAAGCAGGCTGATGTGCAGAATCCTCATGAAAATTCAACCTTCACCAAGGTGATAAAAGATTTGAAGATGAAATGATCTTTCTCAAAGTCTGAACTTATTAATGCATATCTTGCTACACTTAAAGCTGAAATCAAAAATAATTTCGATCTGGATATTGATACAGAGGATTTGTTATCCATGTCTTCATCTTCAAGAGATGATGTCCTCGCGGGTGAAAGCCAAGATCCATATGAAGAAGAGTTAGACATTCAAATGGATGCAATGATAGTGGTACTTGGAAGCAAGGCCATGGGCAAGAAACCAATCAGTTAAAAATGGCGTAAGCAATGACGAAGTCGTCTGAAGAATTATTGGAGGTACTATGCAGTTCATAATTGAAGTTACTGTGCCAAGATTCTGAAAAAGACTGAAGACGACATAATTACTGTGCACTTTTTGACGAAATAAAAGATGTTGTCGGTTAAAGTTACTGTTGAAGATGCCAAAGGACAATAATTTGTGTTGCTTTTTGAAAATAAGCAATGTAAAATTATTAAAGTAACTTTTAGAGTTTTGTTTGTTTTCGTTCCTTTCCTCTATATATCTGAGGAATCTTTTAGTTGTCAAGCATCCATTCCCTCATCCTCTTCTTTTCTTTCTATGCTTTGTATCTTTTTCATAATTTTCTTTTGATACCTGTTTGGTGTATAAAAGAGTATTGAAATTTAAAACTAGTGGTATGATTCTGATCTCTTTTATTTATTGACGCTTTATTTAAATTCTGTTTGGTTTAAAATTGTATTAATTATTTAAATTATGCATTGTTAAAGTGTGGTGTGTTAAATAATGTCAAAACTAAAACTAGATAATGGCATGATCATGGTTCCATAATCTTTTTGCATCCTTTGAACATGGGTTGAAGTGTTGAACCAGTCTTGTGTCTAAGGTTTCAAATGATTTAGATTCTGTCTTAGTATCCATGCTGGAAATCCTCTGTGTGCCCCATTCCAACGTTCATATCCTCGATTCTCAATAGGTTAAACATTAGCCCGATCCAATTGACCCCTAACTCGTATGCCTCAATCTGCGCCTTCATCGTATTTTGCCATTGCTCCGGGCACAAACCCTCAATAGCTAACTTCTCGACCTCTTCCAAGTAAAAAACTCCATCCGGTCTTCTCCTAACGATGAGTTCAATTACTTCTTTGTAAGCACGAAAAACGGGATGAAGATCATCGATATGGCGTTCTCCTCGTATGGGAGTGACTGGAAGCAAAAGTGGTTGTTCGTGCATTCCAAGGATAAATGGCCGGTTAGGAGGCTCCACAATCCTGACGTGAAAAAGCTATCCCTAGCAGGGCTTGGATCGACGAGTTGGACAAAGGAGTGGGTCCTCGAACACAGGGGTCGGGAATGCATGTACCTGATCTTTTTGACCGGTGAGAGATTCCTAGTGAAGGTTGGTCTCTCCCCGGCCTGCTTAGAAACTGATAGTATAGTGTTTGGTATCTCCTTAATCGAATTTTTTTTAGGTAAAGTTCTGATCAAATTCCCCTTACTCGTAGGTTCGCAAACTTAGGAAATAGCTCCTATATCCTTGCTCGAGAAGGTGTCAGGTTCAAAGAGGCACCCATCTCCCCCTCCCCCCCTCGGGAGGAGAGCAGAGTGGTTGCGGGCATTGAGATCAATGTTGATGCTCAAGCAAGAGCGTCGCCGTCGAATGCTCCATCAAAAATGAGGGATCCGACCCCAGCCCGGCTAGCGACGGTAGAGATCAAGAAGGATTCTCCTCAGCTCATAAGGAAGAAGAGAAAGGCACCAAGTGCCTCTTCGGAACCCAAAAGACCCCAGTCGGAGGGACCTGCTCCCGGCAAGACGGTTTCCAAGGCCAATGACAAAGAAAAACGGCCCACGGATGGGTCCGAGTACACCTCTGAGGAACTAGAGGTGATGAACTTCAATGGGCCGGTCGAACCCCGATTTGGTCTGAGGCACGGTGATCTATCTAACCGCAGAGTCCTGACCGAGGACTTTCCCAAGTTGAATATGTTGTGCTAGCGGAGCAGCATATTCAAGGCCGATCAGCAAGTGATCACGGAGCGTGATAATGGGCAGGTTGCTCAGCAAATGGGAGACACCTTTGTCGCCATGGAAAACATCATGTTCAATGAGCTTTGATGACTGGAGGTCATTCGAGACTGCTATGATCAGGCGGAGAGGAAAGTTTGAGGAAGCAGCCTCCAGAAAGAGCTCGAGGAGGAGTGGCAGAAGAACGAGGTCGCCCAACGGGAAATCGAGGAGGAGCAGGAGAAAACCCGCCAGTTAAACCAGAGATTGAGCAAGCTCGAGCTCAACTTCAAGACAAGGGAGTTTGAGAATTAACTCTTATATATAAACAATTGACAATAAACGATGAAATGACTGATTAGGAGTATACTATATATGTAGTATAATACAACATATATATTGTGATATTATAATAAAATGATAAATTGAATCTAAAGAAATAATTATGAAATTGAAGTTGTATATTAACTAAATAGAACATTATAATATCGTCAAATAATTGAAATGATCATTCGTCATTGGAATTGATATTGAAATAAACATTAAAATATAACAATCATCTATATAAATATATTTCATTGTATTATATATCTAATTTATGTTATGTATGTACATATATATCTAATATATATGCTTCTAATTATATATAAATACACATATATATAAGTATATCTGATCTTATATGTATGTAATATATCGAATCATTTATTATATATATGTATCAATATATATATATATATAATATACATATATTAGTTAAGTATAGCAAAAACTAATTATTAAATAAAAAGTTAAAGTGGTGTAGTGGTTTAATGTTCTAACTTCAACTAAGAAGTCAAGAGTTCAAATCATACTTAGTGCCAAAAAAAGAAAAAAAAAAAACTTGGCCACGGGTTTTTAGCCACCGCCTAATCCGTGGCTAATTTAGCTACAGCTAGGCCATGGCTAATCCGTGGCTAAAAATTGGCGGGCAAATTTCGCACCAATTTTAGCCACCAAAAATAGCCACGGTCAATCCGTGGCTAAGTTTTTTCATATATATTTTTTTAATCCGTGGCTAAGTTTTTTTCATATATATTTTTTTAATCCGTGGCTAATCCGTGTCTAATCTGTGGGTAATAGCCATGGAATGGACTCGGATTTTTTCCATGGCTAAAATTCGTGGATTAGACACAGATTTTTTCTGTGGCTAAAATCCGTGGCTATTAGCTGTTTTTCTAGTAGTGATACTTCCTATATTTATCAATGAAATTTATTATTTGAGGGACACGTCTTGTTTAGAACTTTCTTGCTTGTAGTTTCATTTTCATATATTGTTGTGGATCGAGTCAATTCAATCAAGTAAATTCGATCAAGTAATGTCGAGACAATTTGATAAAGTTTGAAATCGACTGCGTAAAGTTTGGAACAATCCAAGTTAAAGATATATGAATAAAATATCGAGCGAAGAAAGTTCCCGTTAAGACGTATGAATAAAATATCAAGGAAAGACAGTTGTCGTTAAGGCGTAAGTTTGAAATCGACTGGGCAAACTTTTGAGACGATTCGATTTAGAACATTGAAATAGACAAGTCTCGATGATTATATAATAAAACACCGAGTAAATAAAGTGCCCCAACGAGATAAAAATCCTAAAATGGAGATATTATGGTTTACAAGGTCATGTTCAACAAAATAATTAAAAAGCCGTTTGCCCAGGCCCCGGTCAGGAGAAATCATTATACATAGAACCTTTTTACGTTTGTGGCGTTCCAAGGTCGGGGTAATTCTTTTCCCGACATATCTTCGAGGTGGTAAGCGTTGTTTTTGCAAATTTTAATCACTTTGAACGAGCTATCCCACTTGGGACCCAGCTTGCCCACCAGGTAGGAGACTTCAACCTTCTTGGTCACTAGGTCCCCGATCTGGGATGTTCGAGGATAGACATGGCGATTGTGGGCACAGGCGGTAGATGCCCGAAAGTTATCCATTCTCCGTGATGCAGCACACCTCCGGTCATCGGCAAGGTCGAGTTCAAACAAGCGAGCATCTATGTTGGCAATTTCATCGAAGTGCACGACTTGAGTAGAGGGGTGCAGTACTTCAGCGGGTATGATGGCATTGGACCCGTAAACCAGGGCATTGGGAGTGTCGCTCGTCGAGGTCCGCGGAATGGTCCAATATGCCCAGAGCTCGTCGGCCCAATTGCCTCTAGCATCAGCCAGAGCGGTCTTGAGTCCATGGAGAATCATCCAGTTTGTGACTTCGACCTAGCCATTCGCTTCGGGATTCCCCACCGATGTGAATCGCTGCTCGATCCTTAGGCTCGTGCGCCATTCCCTTACTCAATGGCTCTGGAATTGTGTCCCGTTGTCGGAGATAATGACCATGGGAAGTCTAAAGCGGCAGATGATATTTTTCCAGATAAAAATCTTGATAGCCAAGTCAGTGATCTTGGCCACGGCTTTCGCTTCGGCCCACTTAGTGAAATACTCCACGACGACGATCACGAATTTCCTCTGGCCGAGGGCTTGGGGGAAAGGTCCGAGGATATCAATCCCCCATTGATCAAAGGGCCAGGAGATTTCTACATTCACCATTCTAGTGGCAGGTTGGTGGATAAGGTTTGCGTGCACCTAGCATGTCCAGCATCTTCGAACAAAGTCGAAGCAATCTTGCACGAGGTTGGGCCAAAAGAATCTTGCTCGAGATACTTTTTTCGCTAGGGACCATAGTCTGGTAAGGTTTTCGCAGCATCCTTGGTGTACTTCCTCGATCACCTCCCTTGCCTGCTGCTTGCTCAAACATCGTTACGTTTACGTGATAAAGTTTACGTGATTATATTTTTTTTCTTCAATTTCTTTTAGTAAAAGAAGAAAAAGTACTTTTGTTGGGGATATCTGCAAGAGTTGAAGTTTTATAAATTTCTGATATAATATCTGCCACTTCCCAGCAGCTGGTGGGATCACTTCCTCTATCCTATCAGGGATGTCTTGGCGGATTCTTTCAATTGAAGAAGTGAACACATTTTCTTTCCTTATCTCCAAAGCTTTAGTACAAAAGTGTAATTTCTTAGAGCTTTCCCTTCCAGTTTGAAAGAAAAGACAGAGATATTATATTGATTATGAAGCGTCCATCACATATGACTTATGTCATGATCTTATCCGTGCTTACAGACATGATTTTGCAGAGGGTTGGGGAGCTTAAATTAGAAGGAAAAAGATGCAAGTTGCCAATATTTGCAACTGAAAATTGCTAAAAGTACGAGGTGCTTGACTTCTTTAATAGAAATTTTCTGCTGCAGACATTGAGAGATAGCCTTCTTCACCTCTCCCATTTTGGGCTCAACAATTTTCTATTTTATGTTTTTAGGCATGAAGGGAATCATCACGTAAGTTATGTTTCACAACAGCTTAACCAATATAATATAATATGACGTTTCCTGCAAGCCCATGGAGATAGCTCTTCTAATTGTGTTTGTGCATTAAAGCTTTAGATCTCACGGGCAGCAACTCCCACAGGCGTGTTTCACATAGTTATACGGTTCTGGTTGCGTTACTTGCTATGGCCATTATGCAGGACTTACTTGCCCAGGTTTGGTTGGTACTTTCAACCGAACTTAATACAGGCATCGTAGCAAAGACCCAACGGCACTTTAGGTTATCCTTTCTAATTGAGTTCAGGTTTTGTTGAGGCTGATTCAGCCTTTTGGGTCACCTTATTGTTTCTTGAGCCTTGTGAGATATATTAAAATCTGAAAGAGAGTACGATCAATGACTTAACTGCATAGAATTTCTGGGCTAAAAAAACTGTGATTTTGAAAGTTTGAATTTTACAAGCCAAACATCATACATGGAACCAGGGATCTTTTGGCTTCACTGTTTCTTTAGCTGATAACCTTCGTGTTTCAAGCACCAGAGTGCCCCTTCTGCTGAATTGTCAGCTGCTGCTTTTTCAGTTATTTGAGGGTTTCCAATACACTCTAGGATTTCCACTGGCGATTCTTCAATCTCTACCAGAACCTTGAAAGTGAACCTACAAAATATTGAAGCTATTATAATCCACCACACACAAGTCAATATCACAGATAAATCCAAGTTGCTAACCATCAAAGTAACATAATTTTTTAAAAAATATTTGGGGAGTTAAGCGCACATCTTTTTAAAGATGAGACGACAATGTGCAACACGTCCAAAGTACAATAGTTCCGACGAAATATTCTGCTGAAAATGGATTCATAGAATGTTTGACGAAGTATTCTAACAGTTTTGTGATTCTTTGTATATTCCCAAAGGTTAAGGAGTAAAGTGCAACCGACCCCAACAATTGAGATGGTGTTTGCTTTTAACCCATTAATCTTTCAAGAACTATTTAGATAGATTGCATATTTACATGCTTTCAGAAAGTCTACCCATCCAGCCTATCTATGCACATTATACATATCCTAGTCAATATAAATGAATATTTTTTCAAAAGCCTCTAGTTGCCAGTATACCTTTCAAGGTGATTCAGCAGTGGATAATTGTGTAAACTACACCACCAATGAAGAAGAAGAAGTCCTCAGGCATACTTATCGGCCGATATTCACTGATTCTATCTCTGTTGCATTGAGCACCGGTTTTAACAATTTGCAAAAACTATTGCATGCACTAAATGCATGTTTAAAGAGCAGTGTTACAACATATGCTCCATGACAGTGATTTAGGGACCGTGGTAAAAAATATCTGCTGATGACGTGCGTTTTAAGGACTTCCACTTCATCTGTTGTGTAGTTTGCATCATACACTTTTGGGCCATTCTGGAAAAGTATATGAGCAGTAAGAAGAATCTCATGTGAAATTAGTGGAATCCACTGCCTGTCCTATCAATAAATATTCCTCTACCATCAGTAAGAAAAAAAATATTAATTTTTGTACTGAATTAAAGTTTGAATGGGATATTTGGTATACTGGCATTTGTTCTGGCCTGCCTGTCACTGAAGCTCCAAACTAGCTTTTATCAAAAGCCATGCAATGTGAGAATTACTGAGAACTGCTTTAATTTTTTTGCCATTTATTTTCTTGAAATGAGGCTATACTTTAAAGAAGCATTGAATTCCTCGGCATCTTCTAGAAACATGAAAATCTTTAGAAAGGCTCGTCTAAGAAAAAAAAACTGATGGGATCAAACGTGATATCCTATTTGGAACAGGATGTGAAATGATTATCGTGCAGGGTAATTGTTATGTATTTAGTTTGTTCGTGTTTCAGACTAACCATCTGCAATGAGCATATCCTTCTTCATTGTAGCACTCAAATACAGGCTGCTTCCAGTGATGCTTAGCGCACAACTCATGCAAATTTGCTTTTGCTGAGTACTCCACTGCAGCACCTGAGATGTAAAGAAGATAATCCTTCAGCCTTAATCAAGTTTTCAAGCCAGTGGCATTTTGGTAATTTGGAAAATCACAGCAAAGAGAAAGCTTCTCCATTCAGGTAAAAAAAATTGATTAAATGACTATGAAAGTTAATTTATAAGGATTAGTACAAGTTCTCAGTCCAGTTTATGGTTGCATAGAAAGCAGCAAAAGGTTCATTGTGTTCTTTTTAATTTGTTTAAAAATTCTCACTATTAGATAATTAATCATTTGGTTGACCTGTCTAAATAGGACTAGAAAGATCTGAAAATAGCATAATCTTAATTGGTGCCCGCCTGGTGGTGTACGCATGCAAGAAATCTTGAAAACACTTGTTTCTACATCTGTTTGAATTGCAAGTGATTAAAACTTAAGACAAAATGGTTTATGACCAATTCCCTAGACCCCAAACACTAGTATCATCATGCATGACAATTGAGAAGCATTTCTTTTGTACCTTTACTGCTTGAGCCAACAAAAGTTGGGTTAATCTTGCTTTCATTCACTTGTTTCTCGAGTGTTTTATCACCTGTCTCCTCTTTCTTATCCTGCAACCCCTCATTCATCTTGTGTATCTTTTGCTGAATCACTGCATCATCATCACCTCCCATATGTTCCATTGCCTCTATTTTTCCTCTCAGCCCATCTAAATTTCTTTCTAGCTCAACAAGCTGCTTGAGAGCCTCTTCCTTCTCTCTCTACATATTATACAAGTCGCAGTCCATCAGAAGTAATGGAACCAATACTAAGAAGCCACAGTCCATCAGAAGTAATGGAACCAATAGTAATGAAAAGATTTAAAACTCTTTATATCCACGTACATGAGATGCAAGGAGGAAAGTAATGATATCAAGGATCACACCTTCTGTTCTTCAATTAGCCTTCGGACATTTTCATCAACTTTTCTCTGCTCCTCAGAAGCCAATTTAAGTGCATTGTTTCTCAAATAACTCTAACAGAACATATAAAAATATATCAACACCAATTTATTTTACAACAAAATAATCAGAAGTGAAAAGTACCATAGGTGAAAGCATACATAAGTTAGATAAGCATGTAGGAAAGTATAGAAAAGAAAACAGGGGTCCAGATGACAAAAGGAAGCTGAAAATTCAACTGTAATATGAAGGAGATAGAGACTTGTGCACAGATCATGAGAACATACAAAACTCCACCGCATTGTAAATGCCTTAGAATCTGCCAAAATAAACAATAAGCACAAGCATTTTGCGTTGCAGATCCAGTACGTAAACAATGTGCACAAGCATTTTTATGTAGCATGAAGAAAGACTGACCCTTCTCTTCTCTTCTTCAAGTTTTTGTCTCTCACGTTCAGTCGTCGCCTCACACATATTCAGTTCTTTGCTCCATGCATCAAGTTTTCGTTTCTTCATCTCCAAATCCACGTTCAACATCTCTTGTTCATCCAAAACCCTCTTAGCGTGCTGACAAGCACTGCCTTGCAGCTTCCTTGTTCCTGAAAAAGAGCAACATCGAAACCGGCATTAACAAAATCATACAGAAACAGACCTGTAGGTAGCATTCTCACAACAACATGAGACAGTATATGAGGATAGGAAACAACAAACCTTCATATAAGGAAGGGCGAAGTTCATCTTTCTCTTCAAGCATCCTACTCAGTGACAACATCTTTTCATTGTAATTGATCAGCAATTGATCCAGATTTTCATTTTTCAAGTCAATCTCATTAACCAGATTGCCCACAATCTTGTTCCTATCCTCACTCACTTCTTGGACCAGGTCAGAGGTTGTTTTCAATTTCCCCTTCCAGCGAAGATAATCCCCCACCTGTCCTTCCAATTTGTAATCATCTTCACAGGCAAACCAACCATAAATACTTGAACCAGGACAATTTCTTCAAGCATCCCACTCTTTCTTACTGTGGCCAACAGCTTCAAAGGACTTCTCAAACTCCACAGCATTCTTGAACCCCACCGAATGATGACCAAACCTTAAAACAGCTTGTGCAGTGTGCTGCTGGTCATCCCAGAACATTTCAATATCTATAGGCTTGTATTTGGAGAATTTCTTCAACCAGTAACCACAGATGTCCACACAATGATCCTTCTTTGGCTCATTTATGTTAACCACTATCCCCACCCAGGGCCAACAAAACAACTCGCGCTTCTCAGGTTTTGAGGGAGGGGCAGGTACAGATGCTGCAGGTTGAGGTAGTGGCTCAGCGTCATTAGCTAGGCCAGTTTCCAAGAATGTGGCCAGGGCAAGATGATTTGCTTTCTCCTCTGTACTTCGGTTGGCAGAGCCCTTAGCCACTCCCATTGCATGTTGAAGAAGATGATTGTACTGATAGTCTTGTTTTTTCTTACCAGCACAAAAAGGGCATCTAAGAGAACCATTTGGGCACTTTACTTTGCATGTCCCTGCCTTCAGTAGCTCACACGGTTTCTCTTTATACTCATTTATTTCTGAATCACTAACATCTAATCCTTTATCTAGGCTGCTTCCCATCTGAATATTGATGACATTAAAAAGAGATAAATAATGAGAAAGGAAAAAAAAAGGAAAACAAGAAAGAAGTAAATCAAAACATCTAAAATACATCTAATCAAGATTAGAGTGAAATGTGTTTTTTTTTTGGAGATTGTAAAAGGAGATTCATAACATTCAAGTTACATTAAGAGTACATGATGTTTCACAATTTAATTATTATTTTATTTATATTATTGTTCTTCTTCTTCTTCTTCTTCTTATTATTATTATTATTATTATTATTATATGTTAAATAAAATTTAATTTTAATTTATTGTATGATGCTTCACATCCATATATGTTTAGATGCGTAAAAAAATATAGTGTCACGTATTCTAATGTGGATAATAATCCATTATTTTGTGATCTATTAACTTAGAGATGCTCATAATTTATCATTCATAACTTTAATAAGACGATGGAAGTACTCCTTCCTTATCTTGGAAATATGTATAGATCGAACAAAAGATTTACAAATATATGTATAGTACTATTTGGCTGGGGATAGGGTATCCCCGGTGGTTCTAAGGGCTCTCTTATGTTTTCATGAACAATGTAACGTTTCTGCCTGCGAACGGGCGCATACACACGCGCATTAATACATGCATTTTGAAAGGGAAAGATATGCTCCCGAACAACCATTGTAGCACACAAAAGATTCTTACATTGGCCAAGAGTTGTAACATTCTATCCAAACATGTCCAATGTAGGCTTGCCAATGGGTAGGGTTTTACCCTATCCTAATCCGTCTATTTTCTACTCGTAATTTATCCACAATCTAAAACTTTAAAATTTATTCATACCCTACCCAAACTCATAACTACTACTAATGTATGAGTTATGGTAGGGCCTTATCCATTCATACCCATTGGATAATGATACCCAATAGGTATTTTACTACCACTTTAATTTGTAAATTTTATTTTGTCTCAATCCTCAAATTTCAAGGTTTTTGGGTGTATGCTGTGCATGCCATGTGAAATTTCAATATTTGTGTGTGTGTGTGTGAAATCCTAGATTTTGTGTGTGTGTTGTGGGTGTATGTGTGTGAACTCTGCGTGTGTAAACTATGTGCATTGTGTGTGTGCAGTGTCTGTGAAACTGTGTGTGTTGTTTATGTGTGAACTGTGTGCGCAGTGTGACTGGAGGTGCTATGTGTGTGTGTGTGTGAACTATAGGTGCTATGTGTATGTGCAGCGTGTGTGTAACTGTGTGTGCAGTGTGTGTAACTCTGTGTGTTGTGTGTGTATGTGTTAACTATGTGTGTGAACTAAAAACAGAACACAAAGTTAGAAAAAGACAAAAAAAAATGGATTAGGTATGGTCTGGATCAAGACCCTAAAACAGGGTAGCTTCAATCCATAGACCCAATGATTTGTGTTTAAATTAGGTAAAACAGGGTATAGGATTTCTTTTATTGAGTATTTTTTAAGTTGGGTCGGGGTAGAATTTTACCCTACCCATTGACCGGCCTAGTCCAATGCTATGCCTAGATGATGATTACATAGCAAAATTTTCTTACTTGACCATCAAAAACCGATACAGGTGCCTAAGCAAAAACATTCGACTAGGGTGAACCGTGTCTGAATCAGGAACAAGATTCACAATATAGCACATCAATTTACATTCCAAAAAAAGGGAATAGGACCGAGTCACTACATATCAAGATCTCGAGCTCAGCCACGACTATCTGTTTTGCTTGAACAAATGGTGAAGCAATTAGCAACGGCGATTTTTTTTTAAATTTATATTTAAAATCGAATGGTCATATGTGATTTTTTCCAACATACATTTTCAATTGCAGTTTTTTAAAATAAAACCAAAAGTGCGATTTAAAACGGTTTGGTTTGATCCGGAGAGGTTTAATGATTCTAAACAAGAGAAAGAAATAATTATACAAAATAAGAAAAATACCATCTTCTAATATCAATAAAATATTTGAGTTAACATTAAAAACTAAACGTATGAAAGTAAAATTTTTATAATTAAAAAGTATAAAAACTAAATGTATAGAGTTCATAAAACCAATAGATATTGAACGCGACTTCACATACTTAAAGTTAAAATTTTACCTAATGCAACATACTAAAGTCTTATTCTATAAATAATTTAATGTTGAATGGTTAAATGCTCGGGCAAAAAACATCAACAGACCAGCAATAAATTTCTCAATCCATCCTTTAATTCAGGAACAAAAATTTAACTTTGCGATCTATAAAGATAAAGCTGCGCCCAAAACGAAGGATTACCAGTACGATACAATCCTTACCGTGTCGCGGTATTCTCTGATAAACTGCTCAGGCTTCTTGATGGTAAAATTGTCAGATTTGTGTCGCTTAATCCTCTCTTGTAACTGCAATTTTCTCCTGATCCACTCCTTGTTGTTCTTCCTCTTCTTCAACACCACCTCCGGGATGTAGTTCAACGCGGCCGGCACCGGCGCCTCATCTGCTGCCGTGATTTCCGGTTGCTTTGCGGTGGAAGCAGTTACCTACTCAAGAACAAGAAAGCCCCAATTTTGCAGAAATTTGGGACAAAGTTTCAGAGGAATCGCGAGGGAGATGAAATTAGGGTTTAGGATATTATCAATAAGAGTGTAGGGGGCCTTGAGGGTCGTTTTATAGGATATATGCGTGGTGGTCCCAAGTTGCTTATGTCAGGCCCATTAAATATGTTGTGTTAGTATTTAATCCAATAGGGTGAAATTCACTTCCAAGTCATAAATTTAGTATTCTATTTTATTTATTTATTTGGATGAATTCCATTGTAATTAAATTATTATAAAGTCTATCAACCGAAATTATTATTCTAATATTATCTATCTATTATATATCACCGTCTAATGATTCCTAAAACATCAAAATATCTGTCGGTATAGGCATTTAGCGGATCAATTGGTCAATTCTTGTACATTTAGGATGAATTTGATTACAATATCCAGTTGTGATTTTTTATTGTTATTATTATATCTTATATATAGTATAATTAAGAAATTATAATTCACGTGTTTATAGAAATATATTATGTGAATACATATGAGATAAGTTTAAATTCTAAATACAATTATAAGTATACATCTTGCATTAAAAGAGTAAAGTGTTTGGACAAGACGAGATCTTGTAGCTTATAAGATACTTTTAGAATTTATAAATTATAATTTTATTTGGTAAAAATGGAAGTTTACGTGTTTTTTTAAGTGTAATGATAATAAAAAAAATGAAGCAAAATTGTTTTCACTTAAATAAATATATTTTGAGATAGTAAAAACATAATATTGAAAAAAATAAAGATATTTATGTCATTTTATCTTTTAATATTAGACAACTTATAAGTTGTTTTCAAAATAAATTGGAGAGAGATTACTTATTTTTTAAACTTATAAGCTTATTTACTTTAAAAAAAATTACAAAATACTTATAACTAAACTAGCACGTTAAACACTATAGTCTTTTCTAATTTTTATAAAAAGTCTTGTGATTTTAAAAATTTGTTCACTGCCCCCCCCCTGTCAAATTTGTTAGTGTTTTGTCAGCCTACGTTGCCCCTTCCCCCAACCCCCTGCCCCACCACCCCTCCCCCCACCACCCCCAACCCACTACCTTCCAACGCCCAGCCCACTCCTCCCCAGCCCCCCATGCCCACCCCCACCCCCAATTGCAAGCCATGTGAACACATGTGAGAGTTCACTAGAGTTTGAGTAACCTTTCGCATGAGAGAGTTCACTACAATTTGAGTAATCTCAAAGATGACAGTGGCCTTTGTCAAGCACAGGCTAGCTCATTTAGTGTCAACGCAGCAATGTATTGATTTGCATAAAGCATGGGATTATCAAAGTAAATGGAGAAGATATAATTCAAAATGGATATCACAAATCACAAAGGAATCATTAACTTCAAATAGAGTGCATACCAAGGGATCTTTAGAATTCTATAATAGCTTGAATAAAATGGAATTGATTTCCACTTATATGAAAACCACAGCAACCAATCACTTGATCAATTGCCAAATCTCTTCAAGTAATCCTTTGTATTTTTCACTTTAAGCTCGTATGAGCGGATTTTATAAGTAGATCAATCATTTGGGGATATATGTAGATCAACTTTGAGTTTTGTATGGTTGTATATCATGAATTCGATAACAATTAGATTGTTTCCATATAACTTCTCAGTTTATTGTGTTTACTATAGTCCTAATGATTATAAAACATAACCACTATCATGAGAAATGCGTATAATTTGACAAAATGAAGTTTATAATTTGACCATTTATTGTTTTAACTCTTTAATATATCCACAAGATATGTTTAATTTTTCATTTACAAGAAAAATAGTTAAATTTTCTTATATTTTTTTTCGTTTAAGGTCAATTGATATTTAGTGTCGCTTAAGTGATAGTTTGTAAAATATGCATGATCGCTATCAATCACTTGATTGTTCAAGTGATCGCTGGAGCGATCTTCAATTCAATTCTTTTCACTTACCTACCCACACTCAATCCCCAAACCTAAAAACATGACAAACACAGAAAAAGGAAAAACCCATGCACAAACCCGCACACACACACATCAAATTAAACCATAAAACTTGGTTAAAATTTTAAATTGAAGACACCGTTTGCTAGCCCATCATGAGAGGAGTTGATTTATGAAAAAAAATGTGAATTTTTGGCCAGAGGCGGGGAAAGGGCAACAACAAAGAGCGCACTCCGTTGCCGCCGTTTCACCACCTCTAGCTAGAATTTCCCACGGGTGGCGGAGCGAACACGGTGCGGCGGTGCGAGGCGAGGCCAGTGTGGTGATTGTCGAGGCGGTGCGAGGCGAGGAGAGGTGCGGTTGTGCGCATGGTTCGTTGGAACGGTCGTGGGGAATGGAACGGGCCAGTCCATTCCAGTTCCGATGCCACGTCGCAGATCAGTTGCGACCGGAACGGGATTTTTTAAATAAAATATTTAAAATCGCCAATGTAAATAATACATATATTACACATATAATTTATATTCATATATATGTAACTAATTGATATTTATATATATTCATATATATGTAACTAATAGATATTTATATTTTTAAATTAGAAAATTATAATAAATCATAAATTACCTTTATGCTAAAATATTGATAGAAATATTCCTCCAATATATCATATATGTTGATAGACACAAACTACCTTGAATAATTATAAATGTAAAAATGAATAGATGAGTATATGTTTTAAGGTGCATATATATATGTGCGTGTGTGAATATGAACTCAAAAGATACATGTTAGATGCATAAAATATAAAAATTAGTTTTCGTAATAGTAAATATTATTCACTTGATACTTTACAACTCAAAATTTCAAAATGTATTGATTAAAAAATCTAACAAAAGAGTGTGTCAGTAAAAAAAATAAAAGAATATTCCAGAATCATGATTGGAGTAGGATTGAATAAAAAATTTGAAAATATGCCAAAAATACAAAAAATTTGACAAAATAATTTTCACACTCTACTCATTTCGCTCTCTCTCTCTCTCTCTCTCTCTCTCTCTCTCTCTTCCCCAAAACCAGACCTTTCATTTTCTTCATCTTCTTCATCAATTTTTTTTTTTTTTAAAATTTCAACACAAGGAAATCAATACCCAGATCTGAAATCCCAATTCAAGCTTCGGAGATGTCAGCAGCGTGCAGCCGTGCTTGGTGGTGGCGGACCTCATATCCACCGTCGTCCGTCGCGAACCGCAGCCGTAGAATTGGCTAAAATCACGAACTGAGGTGAGCTTCGATCTCTACTTCTCCTGTATTTTTCCGATATCTGACGCCGTTTTGGTCCGAATCGGCGTTCCGGTGCGAGAAATCGGAGTGGAACAGCCTGTGCGAGGCGAGGGTTTTGTTTTTACAGAGAAGTCACAAAGTGAGAAAACAGAGGGGAAACGAGCTATTCTTCAACCTTTTGGCCCTTTTCAACCTTCAATTTAAATATCAAAAAAAGGAGGAAAAAAACAATCATTGGCCTGCCGAATCGGTTCCCAAACCGGGACCGGTTCGACCGATTTTTCATCAGTTTTGACTGGTTCTTGGCGGGCCGAGCCAGATCCTGTTTTGGATGCTAATTTGGACCGGACCAGCCGCCGGTCACCGGTCGGACCGGCCAGTCCGGTCCGGTTTTGAAAACATTGGCTACAACTATGAGTTGTAAGCTGGTGAGCCATTGTAATTTTTCAACATATGTATTTTTTTTATTAAAAAGGTTTTTTGTTGTAAATTACACACACGTCGAGTATACCAAGTAGTTGGATCCCTTGTTTATGTGGGAATATACCGAGCCTCATCGTTGTATCGTGGTTGGGATTTTCTCGAGGATCCCCTAGATTGAAGTGCTTCGACGTTCTTTATACAGTAATTGATTTGAAGGGCATAAGCTATTGTAGCAGCAGTAGCTAATGTATCAATCTAGACGTAGTATGGATACTGCATGATTTTTATACCATGAATTGGTGGGTAGGTGGATAGGAGGGCGGCATTCTCAAAAACTATGTAAGCTGTCGCGTTCTTTCAAGCCCTTTCTGTTGGTCGTGGGGTGTGTGTGTGTGTGTGTGTGTGTGTGTGTGTTGTAGCATGTTATCGTTCGTTTTGTAGGATCAAGAAACAGGGAAGAGAGGAGAAGATGGGTTCTTTTCTGGTACTGGTTTTGTTGTGCCTATTGCTTCTTTTAATGTTGTTTGTGTATATTTATTTGTCAAGTCTTAGGATGTATGTTTGTTTTTCCAAGGGGGTCGAATTCTTTGTTCCGACTCCCTGTTACATCTTCTGTTTCATTAGGGAGATTTTGACGTGTGTAATCTTAGTCTACAAACTATTGATGAATGGGATAATGTCGTTAACTCAATAAACATGGAACGTGATGCTTTTGCTGAGACTCTCTCTGAACCCAAACAACCAATGACACAATGGTAATGGAAAACTTCACAATTTTTGGAAAATCAAACTAGACAAACATCACAACTCTGCGTCCTCACATAGAGATCCAAGCCCTTAATTAATTTATCAGTTCTGATTTCTTATTTCTTGTTTCTTCTTATTTGTTTTAACAAACATTTAGTTGCTCATGGAAATGGATGGCTTTACAAGAATTCGTGGAGCAATTAACTGGAATTTTATATGCTGCTTTGCTTGGTATTGGCCCTCTACGCTTAGGCCTAAAATATTTGAAAAACATGCTAGTCTCATTTGATCGTGTAGATGGGATTACAGTTGACTCCACCATTGAAAAGTTCATTATCAAAAGGGATTTTTTTAAATATTTTTTAAATCAATTTTATGAATAAGTTATCAAAATTGGGTAAACACACAATCAAAATGGCCGAATATTAAATTTTGAATCTTATTCATCTAGTTGATGATAACAGTATCAGTTTGAGTAAACATGTCAGAGGCATAGATGAAATAATCTTAAATTTGATTCAAAACGATTCGGCGAAAGTCTATGATCGAATTGCATAAACCAACACCTTGCTGCGAGTAAGTGTTCTAGGGGTGTGTGATTTTTACACATAATAAGGGTCTTGATTGTTGTGTGACAGCATCTGTGTTCTATGATCTTCGAAACAAAACAATGGAGAGAAGCCTACAGTACTGTGATCTGTTTCGTTTGTTTTTTCGGAATTCCATCTCCTGTGTTGTTTCCTTCGCCGTTTGAGGCCAAATAAGGAGAGGTTCCAGAAAATATTGGACTTCCTATATTAATTGCGTCAAAGATGTTCTCACGTCTCTCACAGTCGTTAAATTAAAATTACACACACGTCTCTCACAATCGTTAAATTAAATTACACATGTCGAAATCTCCTTAATAGAACAGGAGATGTAACAGAGATTTAAAACAGGGGATCTAATCTGTTTTCCAAGGGGATTCCACACTGACTTTGCTTTGGGACTTTGATCTTTTTATATATGCTAGCAAATTAGGCACACTCTCAGATCTCGATCTCTCTCTCTCTCTCTCTCTATATATATATATATATATATTTTTTTTTTTTTGAATTATTGTTAATGTCTTTACTAAGTTTATAATTAGTGAAAAGAAATTTAATTTAAACTAAATATAAAACGGTACAAGAAATATTGAAGGGAAGGCAATGAGATATGAGAGATAGGACAATGAATGAAAACTTACGATCAAATACCTAAATTGTAGTAGCTTTAGATTCCTCAAATTTTATTTAGGCTTAATTACACTTTTAGTTCTGTAAATAAGATCTCCTTTTTAAATTTCATCCTTTAAGTTTGATAGTTGCACATTTAGTCCTGTATGTTGGTTTAATTTGATACATTTGGTCCTAAATTGACACATTAGGTCCTGTATATTAGTTCAATTTGACACATTTGGTCCTGAATTAACACATTTGGTCCTAAATGAGATAGGACTACATTTGAAAATTTAGGACCAAATGTGTTAATTCAGGACCAAATGTGTCAAATTGAACCAACATACAGGACTAAATGTGAAACCATCAGACTTATAGGACCAAATTTGAAAAGAGGGTCTCACTTACAGGACCAAAAGTGTAATTAAGCCTTTTATTTATTATTATTTTTTGTCTTAGCCATTCAATTCCGAAACACTAACCGGCTAATCCGGATTGGACACTACAGTTGCTCCACTCAAATTTTATTAGTAGTATGAACGAAGACATAATTTAGGGCAGAAGTCATAAATTAAATAAGTACATAACCATGCGTAAATAACATTAACAACACATTGTAAATTTTTTTTTAAAAAAATATCACATAAATGTACATGCATTTGTAGGTTCTCACTTTTTCTCTTGATATTTTTAGCTATTTTATGGAAATTAGGCCTATTTTTATCAAATTTTGAATATAAATAAATAAATGAAAAGAAAAACTTGGAACTTGTTCTGATTTTCAAATTAAATTTGGATGCAACGAAGAGAGAGAGAGAGAGAGAAATTCAAGTAACCAATTATAAGATCCCATTGGTTCGACTAGACCCTAATCAAAATCAATAGCATAGTCAGAAATAGGGGTGAACCCAGAATTTTTGGTTTTTTTTTTTCTGGGGGGGGGGGGGATTGACATGTATAATCCAATTGATTATAATGGAGCCTACATTTAAGGGCTTTTCGTAATTTGTTTATAATTTATATAGGAAAAGAAGGCTACCAAATACAACATTTTACAAAATAATACTTGTTACCAGACATATTAATATAAAGGTTTGATAGTAAATTTATGGCATATGTATCTCATGATTTTGTTATCACACACAATCTTATACGGCTATTAAATGCAATCTTAGATGACACAACAAATAATCCTATATTGCTATCAAACGCAACCTAAGATGACACAACAAATAATCCTTTATTGCTATCAAACACAACCTTAGATAACACAAATACACCTTAGGTATTAAGATTTGGGGGTGTTTGTTTATCAATTATCCCATTTCACGTACTTGTTTCGTTCGTAAACACCACTATATTATTGGACCAAGCTGCAATCTCAGCAGTTGGTTTAGGAAAGATTTGTAAATATTCTTTTATAAAGAAAGTCTTGATATACCTTGGATAGGAAATATGCTATATTATTTTAGGAGTCTTCCTTCTTCAGCAGATTAGGGTTAGCTGTATTCTTAATACATATAATTTTGTTCTATCAATGAAACGGATGGAATTATGAGTCCCAAATCTCTCAGAATTTTTCATGGTATCAGAGCCATGGTTCTCAAGGACAAGGAAACTTCTGGCTCGAACAAGAACAAATCGAACCCCTATACGCTGAATTCAAACGACAATCTAGCTCATATCATTACCCGAGTTCAATTGAAAGGTGAAAACTATGATAAATCGGCATGAGCTGTGCGGACGACATTACGAGACAAGAAGAAATATGCACTACAAGAAAATATGCTAATTTCGGCAGAATTTTGCCGAAAAAATATAGTTTTCGGCGGAATTTTGTGGATTTTCGGCGGACAATATCTGTTGAAAAAACCCTCATCGGTTTTCATTTTTCGGCGGATTACCTATGGAAAATAATTAATATTTAAAAAAAAACATTTTTTCGATGGAATTTTTGCCAAAAATTCGTTGAAAATAATTAATATTTAAAAAAAATTGTTTCAGTTGAATTTTCACCTAAAAATCCACCAAAAATAATTAATATTTAAATATATGTATATATATATATATATATATATATTTTGACGGAATTTTTGCCGAAAATCGTCGAAAAGTTTTAATATTTAAAAAATATATATATTTTTTTGGGTGGAATTTTCACTGAAAATCCACCAAAAATAATTAATATTTTAAAAATATTTTTTTGGTGGAATTTTCGTCGAAAATTCACCGAATATTTTTAATATTTAATAAATGTATACATATATTTTCAGCGGAATTTTCACCCAATATCCGCTGAAAATAATTAATATTTTTTTAGGCCCTAAAATAATTAATATTTAGATTAATTATATTTTTTTCGTTGTTATAAGCACAATTATAATAAAAATATTTAAAATATTTACTAATCACAATCTGAATATATGAATAAATAACATGTCAAATATACTAAAATCCGAATATATAGTAGCAAACCCCTTACAATTTATCCAAATATATAAATAACATAATCCGTCAAATATTGCATCATACATAAAAACCAAAATAATTTGAAATTAAAGTCCATACTAATCACAGTCATCCTCAGCCGAGTTGTCTTCATCATCAGCAGTATACTAAGTCAGCGGAGGGGCACGAGAGGGTTGATTTGAGCCGCTCGGTGTGTTCTTTGAAATCATCGTGATCACCTGATGCATCATTTTCAATACGATTCGGAGGAGGAGGATCATTCTCGATTAGATTTTTTTTAAAGTTAATTTTGTTTCTTCTGTACTAGTGATTTCTGTCCAGAAATCTTCGATGATAGTCAAACCATGAATTCTTTCATCCGTACTTTAACGTAAATGTACTCTAGCACCTATAATACGGACAAGCTAGTTTACCTACGGTCATCCATCCTAACATCATTCCATAAGCAGGAAAGTCGTTGATAGTCCACATTAATGTAGCACGCATAATAAAATTTTGTTTTGTTTTGCATACACATCATGCGTGGACACTCTATCTTCCCACAATACCTTCAACTCATCAATTAGTGGTTGCAAATATACATCAATTTTCACTTTCGGATTTTTAGGACCAGGAATTATGCATGTTAGAAAATGTATGACATTGTCATACACGTTTCAGGGGGCATATTATACGGCGCAACGATTACTGGCCAACAAGAGTATGATGCGGCAGATTGGGAATACGGTGTGAACCCATTAACACACAAAGCAAGCCACACATTTCTAGGGTCACTAGCAAAATCGAGATATACTTTGTCAAAGTGTTTCCAAGCACACCCATCTGTTGGGTGACACATAACACCGTCAAGTCGCCGATGCTTTGCATGCCATCTCATGTGTGGCTTTGAACTCGAAGATGCGTACAGACGTTTCAGTCATGGAATAAGAGGCAAATAATGCATCCTCTTTAGCGGACTTGTTTTGCACGCACACGACCCCCATTATCACAATATCTTGGCGCACCACAGAAATTGCAATTCACCGCGTTTGTAGTATAACATGCAACCACTTACGCAACAATCTATTTTCTTACTAGTCAAACCCAACTTTTTCACTAATTCTTATACCTCGTAAAAATTTGTTGGCATTTTATGACCATACGGCATTACTTCTGATATCAATTGGATGATTTCGTCAAGTCCATCTTATGCTACATTGTAATCACTTTTTATGCTCAACAACAACCTTGCAGCAACAGAAAGTGGAGAGTGATCTATACATCTAGGACACACTTCTTGGTTAAACTCATTCAGAAGGTCAAAATTTTTTTGAGTATCAGGATTAGGTTGCTCCCCAAAATTATTTGGTATTTCACCCCTACATTTTGTCTAGCAGCATCAAAACACATTTAAGTATATCTTTGCAGTGGGTCATTTTTTGTACCACTACTTGATGCGCCAAGGAATATTATAGAGGGTTGGACCTCATCGTGCTCTGTCCAATACCAATAATTTGGTTTAAAAATATTCGTTAACAAATGTACTGCAACATCATCCAATTTTAACAAAAGCTATTTTCTCTCACATTTCTTACAAGGACACCGAATTTTCCCATACTTGATGTAGTCCGGACAACTCTTTGCTTTTTCTATAAAGTTTATAACACCATCATAATATGCTGGTAAAACGCTTCTTCGACTAGGATAAGTCATTGTATACATCCAAGTTGTGTTTTCAGGGATATCCATCTACATGCGCCACTTAAGTTTATAAGTTTATTGTTTTTAATCATTTCTTAAAAAAATTAACCAAATAACCGATTTCCTATTATTTAATCAAACATGCTTAATTTAGTGTTACGGATCGATTCGTACAACGAACATCGAACAATCATTCCATATTCACCAAACAATCATTTTATTCGATAAACACAAAATTAATCAAGTGTATATTGAAAATCAATAGACATGAATAACAAAATATATTATTATTTATATATATACACACACACGCACTCACACACACACACACACATATATATATATATATATATAAATCGAATATGTATCATTCTCTTATTTCTCCACATCACACAAGCACATAAAAACCAACAACAAACAATGGAAAGGCTCCACCCCTTTCCCAAATTTTCATTCTCCATCCCCACATCACGGACTAACCTATTATCTATTAACTATTTAATTATATACATGTATACATATATACTTCAAAGTTAGCCATACTTACCTTTGTAAAGTAGGGAAAACAAGACTGAAAATGGAATCAATTACCTACAACAAATACAAAGATCCAAATATTACAACTTTAAATAATAACATATTTTCACATAACACATACAAAATTCGCCAACATAACAAATTTGACATAATTTTACAAATTCACAAATAAAATAAACTGCTAACAAAATTCAATTTCTAATCCCACAAAAAAATTTGAAAGCTTACAATACATGGCGCTGGTGGCAACTACGGCGGCTTGGGCGGTGGGAGGTAGGGTGGGGTGGGCTTGGGGACTGGGGGCAGTGGGTTGGGGGCTGGGGAGGAGGGGGGCTAGGGGTGGGGGCAGTGGGCTGGGGGTTGGGGTGGTGGGGGGAGGGACGACACGAGGGTGGGCGTGGCTGGGGGAGGGGCGGCGCGGGCTGGGGGAGTTGGGAGGAAGGGCGGCGTTGGGTCGGGGGAGGGCGGCGTGCGACTGGGGGAGGGGGGAGGAAAGAATGAAGAAAAGAGAAGGGGAAAGTGCAGGAAGGGTTTAAGGCGAAAAAAATTAATTTTTTTAAAAAATATATATTTTTTCGTCGGAATTTCAGCTGAAATTCAGCGGAAGATAATTATTTTTTTTAATTTCGTAAAATTTTCGATAGAATTTTCGTCGAAATTTCACCGAAAAAATTAATTTTTTTTAAAAATAATTTTTTTGCTGAATTTCGGCGGAAAGTCTGCTGAATTTTTTTTAACAGTTCGTAAATTTTTTGGCAGAATTTCCACCGAAATTTTGCCCAAAAAAATTAATTTTTTTAAAAATATTTTCTACTTAATTAAATTTTATTGTTTACATAAGAAATATATTTTTCTATAATTAGTTAGTTGATTTTAAAGTTTTGATTTTTTATAAGGTGTTAATTGAATTGGACTTTTTTTTTTTTTTTTATCAAGTTTTATAAATTTTATTGGATTCGAACTCAATACTAATGAATGTAAGTTCAATAGGATTCAGATGAATTCATATATTAAAAAAGCTTGTCATATTCCAATTCGAAATTTTTAAATTCAATCTAAGTGCAACCCATCGACAGTCCTACACCAAACAACTTAATGCACTGAATGCCTATTCAATAACTCTCGTTAATCCCAACGAAACGGCCTCTAAGAATTACCCCGACCCATTTAATATGTTTTTTTTTTCATTTTTTTCCCAAAGAGATATAATAGGTTAAAAATCTATTATCAAAGTAGTAAATATAAAAAAGACAAAAAATGAAATCTAGTAATTATGATAATCAATCATATTATTTAAATTTATCGACATTATTTTATTTTATTTAAGTATTTCATGACTCTATCCGCTAATAACTTCTTATTTGCATTTCTTTTTTCTTTCTTTCTATTTTTTTAAAGAGATATTTGAGATAGTACTTACAAATTTATTTAGAAAAGAAATCAAGGCATAATAGTATTTTTTTGCATTAGTAAAAGATGAATTGCATAAGTTTACAAATTAAAAAGTAGGTTTATAACAAATTAATCAAAACTATGGAAAATTTAATTATTAAGTGAAGAATTACTATTTGGAAGAAAATACAATGGGATGAGTAATGTGAGTATGATTTACCTTAAAATTGCCATTTTATTAATTTATAAAATTTAACAATCCCTTCTCTTTAATTAATGAAAAAAAATTAATATATTTTTTTAAAAAAATTCGCCGGAATTTTCGCCGAAATTCCGTCAAAAAATTAAATTTTAATAATTTTTTAATTATTTTTATTTTTTGGCTGAATTTTCCACCGAAAATTTTTAAATTTTTTTAAAAATTTTCGGCAGTAAATTTCACCGGAAATCCGCCGAAATTTTTAAATTTTAACTATTTTTATTATTGTTAATTTTCAACCGAATATTTTGCCAAAATTCCACCGAAAATTTCAAAATTTAATAATTTTTAATTTTTTTTTCAATTTCCGCCAAAAATAGCGCGTTTTCTTGTAGTTGTGGTTTCATCGATGGAACTATCGAACAACTAGCAGATGATTCACAAGATCTTGAGACTGGTGGACCGTTAATTCTATGCTTGTTTCCTGGGTATTTAATACTATTAAACCCGCACTTCGCTCAACTATTTCTTACATGGAGAACGTGAGAGATTTGTGGGAAGATATAAGGTCACGTTTCTCCATTGGTAATGGACCAAGAGTGCAGCAATTGAGATTGGATTTGGCAAATTGTAAGAAGGGCAGACCATAGTCACTTATTATAGTCGGCTCAAAGCTAGTTGGGATGAGTTGAACAACTATGATAAGATACAGGTGTGTAATTGTGGCGGATGCAAGTGCAATCTTACTGCTGAATTGGAAAAGAAGCGTGGAGAAGAAAGGGTTCATCAGTTCTTGATGGGGCTGGATGAAAAAGGGTATGGAACAGTGCGTTCCAATATCTTGAGCACAGAACCCTTGCCTAACTTGAATTGAGTTTATGTAATGGTTATCTAGCAAGAACGAGTGTAAAGCATGACACTGACAAAGGAAGAAAAAGACAATCCCTAGAGCTTTGCTATCCAAGCTGACGACAGATATTTAGGGGGGATGGAAAAGATAAAACTATGATTTGCCCCCATTGCAAGTGAGAGAGACATGATTCAGACACTTATTTCCAGTTGATCGGATATCCTGATTGGTGGGGGAACAGACCTTGCGCAACTACTAATGGGCGAAGATATGGTGGTGGTGGAGGATGTGATAAGGGAGTTGCTCCTCGGGCCAATATTGCTCAAGCATCGGGAGTAGATGGTTTGATACGGTGTCGTGACTGACTTTGATAGAAAAGGACTCAGTGGGCTGAACGATGAGCAATGGGCTGCTTTACTCGGCTTGTTAAGTACACATAAAAATGGTGCTAGTAAGAGATTGATGGGTGGTAAACAAAGGTTTTTGTCTTGGATTATTGATTTAGGAGCCTCCCATCACATGACTGGTACTTTTTCATGTTTAACTGAGTTGCATGATATTGTGTCGTGGCCAGTGGGATTGCCAAATGGAGAAAAGGCCATGGCATTGAATCAAGAAACTATGAATCTTGGGGGAGAGTTAAAATTACAATATGTTCTTTTTGTACCTAATTTGAAATGCAATTTGATTTCTGTATCACAACTTCTCAATGACTCAAACTTTGTGGTTCAAATCACTGACAAAATTTGTGCTATAGAGGACCAAAGTTAAAGAAAGCTGATTGGAGTGGGTGAACAACGTGAGGGGCTTTACTTTCTCAAAAGAGTGGCATTGGTTCATACTTGCAAAACAACTAGTGATGCAACTTTTGAGCCGTGACATAGGAGAATGGGTCATCATTCTTCAAAGGTGGTAGAATTAATTTTTGGGGATGCAAATAAAGCTTGTGATATTTGTTTTAGAGCTATACAAACTAGAGAAGTATTTTCTGCTAGTGATAATAAGGCTAAAGAATGTTTTGGTTTTGACACATTGTGATTTGTGGGGTCCCTATAAAGTTCCAGCTTCCTGTGGAGCTGTTTATTTTTTAACTATAGTTGATGATTGTTCTCGTGTTGTATGGATATACTTATTGAATGCAAAAATTGAAGTTGCTTGTGCTTTAAAAAGATTTGTTGTCATGATTCAAAGGCAATTTGAGATGGATGTGAAAATTGTTAGAAGTGATAATGGAAGTGAATTTATATGTTTAAAGGAATATTTTAATGAGCATAGAATTTTGCATCAAACCTTATGTGTGGGGACGCCATAGCAGAATGGGCATATGGAAAGAAAACATCATCACAATCTTAATATGGCGAGAGCGTTGTGATTCGAAGCACATTTACCTATTGAGTTTTAGGGTGAGTGTGTACTTACGGCTAGATATTTGATTAATAGAACTCCTATGATATTAAATGGCAAAACATCGTATGAAGTGCTATTTGGATAGGTGCCTTCTTATAAACACATTAGAACCTTTAGATGCCTTTGTTATGCACACAATTTGACTGGGGATAAAGATAAGTTTGCAAGTAGGAGTCGGAAATGTGTTTTGGTTGGATATCCATTTGAAAAGAAAGGATGGAGATTGTATAACTTGGAAAATCGTGAACACTTTGTTTCTCGGGATACAGTATTCGTTGAGGTGATTATTGGGAAATAATTGGCTATAAATAGAATTTTTGGTGAAAGTGATAATTTAGATGATAACATGAGGGAGTAAGAGAGTTACAAAGAGGGAGTAGCTGCTATTGACGCGGCTAGGGGAGTGGAAGACAGTGGCATTGATAGAGTAGAAGGAAATGATGCTCAAGCAGAGCAAGTTGGTATAGGACAACGAACCAGACAACCTTCTGTTCAATTGAGAGACTATATGACACATACCATCATCTTAAGCCCCTCTGCACATTCATCATATCCATCAGATTTCATCTTATCCTTTAGCACATTATGCAAATTATGATAAATTTTCTTTGCAACATCGGACATTTTTGGCAAGTATTGCTACAAGATATGAACCTAAAACTTATGCCAAGGCAATGAGGGATGAACGATGGAGAGAAGTAATGAGAAAGGAAATCCAAGCTTTAGATGAGAATGGAAAATGGACAATCAAAAATTTGCCGTCTAGGAAGAAAGCAATCGGGAGCAAGTGGGTCTATAAGATCAAGTATAATTCTGATGGAAGTGTTGAACGGTGTAAGGTACGTCTGGTGATTCTTGGAAACAATCAAGTTGAAGGAATTGATTATCATGAGACATTTGCTTCTACAACAAAAATGGTTATTGTACGCACATTTCTTGCTGTTGCAGTTGCAAAAAATTGGGCGTTGCATCAGATGGATGTTCAGAATGCTTTCTTAGATGGTGACTTGGATGAAGAGGTTTACATGAAGATGCCACCTGGTTATGCTTCCCAAACCCCGGGGGAGGTGTGTCGACTTCGAAAGTCTTTATATAGGTTGTGATAAGCACCTAGGTGTTGGTTTGCTAAGTTGGCGGAGTAATTGAAATCTTACAATTTTAAACAATCTGGTTCAGATTACTCATTGTTTTCTTTTAGAGATGAGGATGTTCAATTGAGCATTCTTATCTATGTTGATGATCTTATTATATCTGGTAGTGATGAAGTGGCTATGCAAAGGTTCAAGGAGTATTTAAATAGATGCTTTCATATGAAGGACCTGGGGAAGCTGAAGTATTTCTTGGGGATAAACGTGGCACGAAATTCTAACAGTACCTTCTTATGTCAATGAAAATATACCTTGGATATTATTTCTGTGATTGGTTTGTTGCGAGCAAAATCAGCTAAGATTCCCCTTGAACAAATCACAAACCTGCCCTTGTGGAAAGTGCCGATATGGATGATCCTGCTCAAAATAGACGACTCGTGGGACAGCTCATTTATTTGATGATCGCTCATCCGGAGCTATCTTATTGTGTCCACATTCTTGCTCAATTTATGTCGTGACCAAAGAAATCACATTAGGAGTCAGCTTTGCGTGTTGTGCATTACTTGAAATAAATTTGCTTTTGGAATTTTGTTCTATCATAAATTCTCTTTTTTTTCTTTTTCAATTATCTCAGGTATTGGCTAGTAAATCATCCAGCATTGTGGTGTAATGGGATGTATATTCGAAATATCATAAAAGTAGCGTTTGTTTGTTAGAAATAAATGGCTGACTTAGATCACACATATCAACCCTTTGACCAAATAAATAAAAGTACCATTTATTTGTTAGAAATAAATGCCTAACTTGGTTTTCTCATGTTTTGTTGTGTGTCATGATGAAAACTTCTTAGTATTTATACATTTTATCTTATTGAACAACCAACATGAATTTTGTTAGCCCTTATGATCTTTTGACGATGATTTGATTCTGTTTGATCTTGGGACGATTTGATATACTCTGAATCTTCCCTAGATCGGTTTGTTGCCTTAACAAGTGTGTTGATAAAATCACACCGTGAGATCCATTCCCTTACAAAGATTGAGGTGAATATACAATTGCCTTGCACACATGGCTGCCGAAATGAAGAAGGATCTCTTGCCTAAATGGAAGACCAGAACGAGGACTATAAATATGCATTGAGGAACAATAAGCCAATAACCAATCTTATTCTTTTGCTTGCCTCTGCTTGATTTTGAATGAGCATTTTACGTGTATTATAAAACTAAATAAGTGTATGAGTTAGTGTGCTAAGGACTAGACACTTTTATGTTGGTGCCAGGCCCCAACCAGTTACACTTTAGTTGTGAGAGTAATTTGAAACACTCTATATTGTTCCAATTTGATTGATTTAGCTGTTATATTCATGATACTAGCTACTAAAATACTTTTTACAGGTTCAAAAGCCTAGGGTGAAATATACTTAGGTAGTGTATTAAGTTTCGGCCCAATCACTATACATAATTTTGTCTCATATTTTCCTTAAATTATTTGTCCCTTAATTTCTAACAATTTTTTTTTTAAAAAAACAATAAACTACTGATAAAAGGTTTGTAGAGTTCTCAAATTAAATACTAGTTCAAGGATGTTCTAGTAGATATGCAAAAGAATTTTCTTAAAGCTTCCTTATTTATATGTTATAGTTTGCTGCATTTTACAAAAATGTATAATATTTTATGTTCAGCAATGTTCTACAGTTTCTTTAAAAAAAGCTCACAATATTTTTATTATTATTTTCCTTCAACATAAAATTGACCTTTTCTTTTTTTTTTTTATAGATACACTCTTTTAATCGTTCTTTTATGTTATTAATCAAGAAATTAATATATTATCATTCTATAATTATCGATTTTATTATATTTGAATGCAATAACCAACATTCTGGTTGCGTGCTTATTTTGTATCGTAAAAACTACTATACCCAAGTAAGCTTATAAATTATCCCTACTACCATAGTGCATAACATATAAAGTATAAAATATGTAATAAATTCCATTGATGCAAAATCATATAGTAGCTTCATTGTGATAAAACTCACAATACAATCAAACCCAAAGAAAAAATGCATCAAATGAATGATATAAAAAGGGCCTAAACAAACTAAAGTCGACATTTTTTAAGTAACAAAAGCAGTCACTATTCATAAAAAAACTTGATCAAACTGAGTTTGCAATTCCATCGCTAGCTCCACCACTACAATAAATTAGTTGGGTGTTTTGATGGATCAATATTAATTTTAGGGGAGGTAAATGTAATTATTCAAACCACAATCATGTGTTTCTCTGCATGTATGGTAAAAGCGGATTTATATGTACATTTGTAGCAAGTGTTGACTGTCAAGAGCATTTGGAGGGCGTGGATGATTTTGGATCTGCTCTGTAATGCGCATAGGAGAGAAACAAGAGTTGCATAAGCTGCCATCTCTCTCTCACATTATGTTTCAGAAAAGGGATGCAAATTTTATGCAAGTAGTGAAGATGAAAATGAAACAGCAACTATGATTTCTTAGGGATTGGCTATGGAGGTTTGCAAGAAAACCAAAGTGTTTTTGGCTATTTGTTAAACTACTTGGTGAAAAGGAATATCAAGTTTTTTCAGAAAAAATGGTGCAATAACAAAAACAACAAAGTTTTCTCACAAACTGGTGGAAATGATAAGCCTCAATTATTGGAAACTTTAGTGGCCCTTTTCCAGCAAGCCTATTGGCCTTATTCAGTACAACTTTTTGATTAATGCTAAGGAACTTCGTTTGGCTACAAAATGACTGCAATTATATAGTATGATATTATCCAACTATTTCCTGCAAATTTTCCACGTGTATAATATGCACATGTTATTATTATTATTTTTTTTGAAACTAATATGCACATGTTATATACATACATAACATGTAATCTCTTAAATAGAACGCGATATTAAATGGCATTGAAAAGATACTAATGAATTTCAAATTTGAATCTCTAATGGGTGGATTCTCTAGTTCCATATCCAACTCATTTATTTCAAATCATGAATATTTCTAATCGGATTTGATCCCTTAAATATTTTAATCAGTTAAAGATCCTTAAATTTGGATTTGACTTTAGCACGGCCTGCGTCGGATCAAAACCTGCACCATTAACAGGGTCCTAGCTTATAGATTGTTAATTAAACCGACAAAATTTAATAGTTAAGACCGGCAAAATTGCTCTTGAATTCATCATGGAAATCAATTTTGGTAAGACCAGCGAAATTTCATCAAAATTGACAATCTTTTGAGAGAATAGATAACATCATCAATATATGTGAAAGCAAAAAACTTGAGAAATTTATCAAAATTTAAATTATGGCATCTAAACTATGTGTAATATTTGACATAGGTGATTGTAAGGTTGAGATAAGGTACAAGGGAGGTATATGTAATTTTTAAACCATGAGGTGAGACTTGTATAACTGCAGGTAATTGTACAAGAGAGTGCTGTAATTATTTCTTTTTCTTCTTTGCAACAAGCAAACATGAGCAAATAGAGCTTTTGGAAAGGGCCTATAGTCCTTCTTTTACCCTTGCCGGGGTATTGTGTGAATCTTTTAGATAACTTAACAGCGTTGTATCATAGGAAAGAGTAGGTGATAAAACTTTGTTTATTTTCATTCCATCAACAAGCTACCAATAACATGAATGAAACATACATCGGTTCGATCAACAGAGTTTTGCTAGTACTGGGAGGACCATAGCACAGAACGCCCTTTGGAGGATCAATCCCCAGTTTTACAAATTTGCATGGGCAGCTCAACAAACTACAAGAAATCCATCATGTGAAAATGTGCATTCCAGTTAAAGAGTAAAGACCATAATTGCTAAGATTTCAAGACAACCAACAATAACCAACGTCAGAAACTAAACCAGAAACTAAAGCTAAGGTAGTCATATTAGAGGGGATAAATCACTTAGCTAATGACGGGTCCAGTTTGCAAATGAAGAGCAAAGAGGCGTATTCTTTGCAACACTTCTAATGCTATTGGTCAAGCATCCATTAGGGAGTTGAAGATGAATAATTAAGGGTACCCAAAAATAAGATGCAAAAGTATTTAGCTAGCATTAGCAAGCCGTCCATGACTTATATGCCTTATTACATAAATATGACAAAAGAGACGTGTTTGAAACCGAATTATGGCAATAAGCCATTTAATACACTTATACATGTGGGGCCCATGTAGGACGAATTTGTTATGATCATTTGGTTTAGAATTTGTAGTGTTTTGAGAATTACAAGTTAAGAAATCGCCGTTTGATTTGGTTTTGGAAATTACTTATGTAAATGTTGAATTGCCAAAATAACCTTGGCTAGAAGACTTAGATGACTTTTCTCTAAAGGGCAATATCAGTATTTTCATATCAAATTTCAGGGACAATCAAATCAATGTACACCATTTTTGTAATGCAAGACTGTAATGCCACTTAAGCACCCCCTATGAGAATTACATAATACCCATTTTTTGAAATTTGAAATTCGGCTTGGATTACAAGCCATCTTGGCTCATAAGCAATCTCAAGCCCAATCAAACATGAATTAGAGGCATTATCAAGAGCCATAATGCTTTTAATACTGGAATCAAACACCTCCTAAAAGCACAAGCATACAAATTTCAAGAGTTAAGATGGTAAGCATACGAATCAAAACATCATTGATATGCTTGCCCAACTTGCACTGTCATTGGATTATATTCGTGAGCAAATTTATAAAGCTCTGGTTGCCCAACTTGCACTATCATTGGATTATGTTCATGAGCAAATTTATAAAAGCTCTCCACAACAGCGCCTTAAGGATGCAATACAGGGTCGTCTGGAAATTCCATCACTTTCTCCACCCCAAGAGGGAAGTCACCCTTATTATCATCCAGACTAAGCTTGAAAACAGTAGCTCCCATTGATATATAATGGGATTTTTCATGATTGTGGAAATATGCAGCATAGCAGAAACATCCTTCACCCACATACACAACAGCACCGGACTCCTATTCAGCATGGGCGAATGGATAGGTGAAGTAATGATGCAAACCAGTAATACGTTTTTGGAGTCATATAACTCAAATTAGGGGTGTCAATCAAATTAGGAGATTTGAGACTTCGGTATATACATACCATTCATTTTCTTGGGAGTCGAAAACAAAAGGATCTCGACACTGAGGTAGAGGAGTAGTTGGAAAGTAGACTTTCTACTCTTGTTGATCAATTGCATAATATAAGTATATCGTGGATCCTTTACCTAACATTGGTGGGTAAGGAAGCGCTTCCCAAGATCGTGGCAATCTTTTCTTTTCTTTTTTCATCCGCCCCCAAATCCAGCTTTTCAAATTCAACATTGTCACGAAAGTAGGGTGAAGTGGATAAAACATAGAGCTTGTGACCCAGAACAAATAGTAAAGGGCTAAACTTTGAAAAAATAAATTTCGGGCCCTCTTCCCATGTATGAGGGCCGGGACCACTAATGTCGCAAGTACAAAGTACTCCAACTATACCTTCAACGATGAAAAGCTCAGTTCCGCAGGCTACAAAAGCGATTTCATCCGGAAGCTTGTTGCCTTTGCGACAGATGATAGGATACTTGAAATAATCACTCAGTTGGAAATCGATGACATGATACACTTTGCAGGTCCGAGGATTCAAGCCAAGATCTCGAGCTTTGATCTATCGCTCCTATTGGACCAACTTAGACCCAGAGAGAAAAACACCCCATCCGCTTTGGCTTGCTCCTCGTCATCCGATAATGGCGGAATTTCATCTTTCTCTAGTTTGGGAACCAAATAATCAAATGATTCCTCCGTAATCGTCGATCCCTTCCCTTTCTCTCTCAGAACACGAAACCCTACCCCTACCCCTACCCTTAGCCCCTTTTCAATTCAATTCAATTACTCTCCCGCCTATTTCATTTTATATTTTCACTTTCAGACAAATTGCACTCCACCCCAGAAACCTCTTGTAATTACGTCCACCAGTCAACTCTATGGGAAATTTCAAACAAGATCCCTTAAATTGTTCCACATTGGATTAATTTTTTAGAATATTTGTAAGTAGTACGTAGCTTGCACTTAATCTATTCAAAATATTTAAATTATCATTTCACATAACCCTTTAAATGTTTTATTGTATATTTTATATATGTACTCAAGATAATTTTCTCATATAACAATAAGTATATGCAAAGAACCTCGATCAATCTTTCCAACTCTTTTATAATCTTTCATATAGAAAAAAATACCTGAAATAAATAAATTTGAATTAGTTGATGTATCACTGCTAGCTATCTCATTAATATTAAATCTCGAGTCTCACTACTCTTTTAGAATACACTCATTGATATAATATTGCACTGCTAAATGCCTACAGATACGTAACAATGAGGTAAAGGGAGAGATTGCACATACATAAATCATTATTAATTGAAACACCTTGTAGAATGTCAAAGAAAATAGCAAGATGCACCAAGACTGTATTAAGTGAACAAGAAACAATTTAGGACAGCTAGCTAGTTGTAGATCTAGTGGACTCGCGTAATAGTTAGATCGTTACTCAATTGATTATAAAGTGGATTTTTCAATAATTAAGAGACTCGAGTGTTGATTCTTATTATTCAAAATAAAGTCCTCTACCAAAGCAACAAGTTTAGGGCTAAATTCCGCCACTACCCCCTGTGTTTTTGGAAATTAACTAAAAACCCCCTGTGATTAGAATATAGGCGAAAACAACCTTGTGTTATTGTCTTTGTTGCAAAAAACCCCCATTCCGTCCAAAACTAACGATGTTGTTGGTACACGCGCCTACTGTGCGAAAATGAATGGTTTTGGACATCTTTTTAATTTAAAATTCAAGTATATTGACTTATTTACCCCTTTCACTTGTGGATTTAATAATATTATTTTTTTGTACAAAATTACATACAATTTGGATTTAATTTTTTTTAAAAAATGCTATTTTAATATTCTTTACTATTGAGCAATATAAATATTAAAATTAAAATTTTCAAATAAATATTTAAATACTAACAAAATAATTAAAAATATATATTAAAAAATTTTAATTAATCAAAAATATCAAATATAAATATCAAAATTAAAATTTTTAAATAAATATATTAAATACTAACAAAATAATTAAAACTATATATTAAATTTTTTAATTAAACAAAAGTATCAAATATAAATAATAAAAATACTAAATAAATAATTTTAAAAAAATTAAAAAATTAATATTTTTTATAATTTTTCCTTTTCCTTTCTTTTTTCTTTTTTTTCCATCTTCTTCTTCTTCAATGTCAATGCCCTAATGTCTAAAAAATCATGGCAATCTTCTTCTTCTTACCATCACCACGCCCCCAAATCTCTTTGCCCAAGGCCGCCGCTGCTCGCCCAAGGCCGCCGCTGGCCGAAGCCACTGCTACCACCCACCGCTCACCCAAGGCCGCCGCCACCGCCGACCCGCCGCTCGCCCAAGGTCGCCGCCACCTGCTGCTCGCCCAGGCTGCGTGTGCGTGTGTGTGTGTGTATGTATTTCTATGTGTATGTATATATATATATATGTGTGTGTGTGTGTGTGTGCAGATCTGTGTGCGTGTGTATGTATTTTGTATGTATATATATATATGTGTGTGTGTGCAGATTTGTGTGTGTGTGTGTATGTATTTCTATGTGTATGTATGTATGTATATATATATGTGTGTGTGTGTGCAGATTTTTGTGTGTGTGTATGTATTTCTATGTGTATGTATGTATGTATATATATATGTGTGTGTGTGCAGATCTGTGTGTGTGTGTATGTGTTTCTATGTGTATGTATGTATGTATATATATATGTGTGTGTGTGTGTTGTGTGTGTGTGCAGATCTGTGTGTGTGTGTGTGCGTGTGTTGTGTGTGTGTGCAGATCTGTGTGTGTGTGTGTGTTGTGTGTGTGTGCAGATCTGTGTGTGTGTGTGTATGTATTTCTATGTGTATGTATATATATATATGTGTGTGTGTGTGTGCAGATTTGTTTGTGTGTGTATATATACACTTTTGTATGGGTATGTATCTCTATAATATTATGTGTATTGGTATTTGTGTGCATATATTTATATATTATATAAATTCAAAAATCTTAATTTTTTTGTGGCTCTCTTTCTCTCTCTAAAAAAATGAGAGTAAAAGGGTATTTATAACACATGTTGAAAGTCAAACGGAGAAAACGGTCAAAATGGTAAAAATTTAACGCCGTTAAATTTTTCCGTCAGGTAGGACAAGTGTGCAAACAGAAATAAAACATAGGGGGTAATATGCCTATTTTTGAAACATAGGGGGTTTTTTGCGATTAAAACATAACACAAGGGGATTTTATGCAATTTTGCCCAAGTTTGGAGATTTATTAAATGAAATGATATCTCTGTATTGATAAATCTCCCAACAAATAATATATATTAGAGTAGTGCCCAGCAAGCCAATATATTTTAACTTGTTAATTACTCTTTGTATCAAATAGTCTATTTCATTAAATAATAAATTGAAAGTTTCATACTTTATGACCATGTTCACCACATAGCATTAGTTATATTATTTGTATTTAATGAGTGTGGTTAAATCTCCATTATCACATTTGAGCTATCGGACTTGGCTTTGCATAGAGATGGAAGTCTTGAAACAAGTCTCTAAGACGTGATCAAAATTACTTCAAGTGATTGAGTCTAATTGAGATTGAGGTATCGACTTGACTCACTAAAAGACTTGCATTTATGATGTATCTCAAATGGAAAGATGTCTTGTTTCAAGGACATCGAGTGTAGTGACACTCGTATGTATAAATGGGTGCTCATTAGGAAATGAGTTCATTGAGGATCGTGTATGGAAACTCTTAAATGAGAATAAAGGAACTAGGAAAGTTTCCAAGCTTATGATGTGCTTTAACTAGTCCTTAGACTTGAGATTTCATAGTAGTCTTGCATATGGTCATTTATACTTTGATATAGGTGTCGGCTACGTGGCAAGTCTTAGTACTCCTATGTTGGGTATAGGTTTCCCATATATAGAGATTAGTGAAAATCAATAAAGGATTCATTGCTTGCCTAGTCGAGCGAGTGAGTTTTTCATATATTCCAATGTAATTAGTCCACTTAAATCCTTGCACAAGGTGGAGGACTATGATTAGAAAATGAGTTTTCTAAGTCAATTGTCAAATGGACTACTTGCAAGGAATAATGAGAATTGAGATTAGTAGGACTTACCAAATCCCATGTCTTAAACCTCAATCAGAAAACTAGACAATGAAGAGACCGTATTTGTATGGTAAGTTACAAGTAGAAAGGCTCATGCCAATACTTTACCTATTGACCAGGTATTCGTGGGCTTGTTGTATGACATCGACCACGATGGATGGGGACCATTAATTAGAAAGTCTTTTAATAAAATGGTGATTAATTAAAAGAGTTTAATTAATCATGGATAATTTTATTATCTAAAATATTGCTTTTGAATGCAAGCTCGTCACTAATCGATTGGTGAACTTAAGAGGTCACACACAGTCGTTGACCAGGCACCAAAGTATATGAATTGATTAATAGTGATTAATCAAATTGAATTGAGGGATAATTCAACTGACCTATCTTATTAAGTCGGTGGATAGACACTGCTAAAAAAAACAGATTTAGCTAATGATTTTAGCCACGAATTTAGGAAAAAATTCGTGGCTAAATAAAATAGCCACAGATTAGCCACGGATTTTATCCATGGCTAAAAGTGGCGTGGCTAAATTAGCCACGGCCTTCCTCAGCCACGGATTAGCCACGGACCATCCGTGGCCAAAGTTGGCCACTTAATCTTGAAAATGCCAGGCCGTGGCTAAACTCATTTTTTATAGTAGTGAGGAATCAAATTGGGGAAATTGATATTGGAATTAATTGATTAAGATTCAATTGATGAAATTAATTTGAAATTTGATTTCATTTAATTTATTGATTGAAATAAGATTTCAATTTAGGACGAAATTGAAATTGGATTTCAATTTAAGAACTAAATTGAAATAAGATTTCAATTAAGGACCAAACTGAAATATGATTCTAATTTGGAGATTAAATTGAAATTAAAATTAAATTAAAATTTGAATTTATTTAATGTTTCAATTTAATTTTAGAATTTTAATTTAACTATAAGGTTATAAGATCAGTCTTACAGCTAAAAGATGAATTCTAATAGTTAATGAATATCAAGAAGGACAATGGATGATTAATTGGAGGAGAATTAGAGGAGTCCAAATTGGACTTTACTTGAGCATGAGGCTAGGCCACAGGAAGGGTTATAAATACCCCATGACCAAGCCTCTTCAAGTACAACAAGAAAAAGAAAAGAAACGAGCTTTCTCTGTTTTATTCTCTCCTCCAAAGTCATCCTTTTGACTACTTGTTTTTCATTAGCTTTTGATTTATTGTTTAATGAATAAATAATAAATCAAAACAAGCGAAAATATCCACCTTCTTCATAGCCCTATACACTAAAGAGTTAGGATGGAAATTTATATACTTTGTGGTTTAGATCCAAGTCTTGCATAAGATTTAAACCCGTGGTAGGGTTAACGTATGGATACAACTTGGAGGGAAGACAAGTGGATTCCTATGAAAGCGCAAACCGTTCGTGACAATCCGGGAACGTGAATTTGCGTATTTGAATACGCCCTTTTCCCTATGATAATAGGAGTGCTAAAAGGTAATTAGATTACTCAACTTATTTAAACGATTTGGTTATAATTTGCATAATAGATCCACGTCACGATAGTTATAGGACAATATAATTCGTATATAATATGTTATATGTTTTAAATACATTTTATGATATTCAGCTACGCTTACGTCCCGGGACCTATGTGAAACTAACAGTATATCATATCCATCTCTTAGTCTTTTAAAGCTACATACAGTCTTTTCCCACATATGAAACAATGAGTAAAACAAACTCGAATATGTTGATACACACACACACGCAGTAGGTTTAAATACAATATC
>CM047871.1:7230529-7284416 GCA_026212405.1 Petrea volubilis | reverse complement strand
TTTTGAGAAATTCCAGCTAGAGGTGGTGAAACGACGGCAACGAAGTGCGCTCTTTGTTGTTGCCCTTTCCCCGCCTCTGGCCAAAAATTCACATTTTTTTTCATAAATCAACTCCTCTCATGATGGGCTAGCAAACGGTGTCTTCAATTTAAAATTTTAACCAAGTTTTATGGTTTAATTTGATGTGTGTGTGTGCGGGTTTGTGCGTGGGTTTTTCCTTTTTCTGTGTTTGTCATGTTTTTAGGTTTGGGGATTGAGTATGGGTGGGTAAGTGAAAAGAATTGAATTGAAGATCGCTCCAGCGATCACTTGAGCAATCAAGTGATTGATAGCGATTATGCATAGTTTACAAACTATCACTTAAGCGATACTAAATATCAATTGACCTTAAACGAAAAAAAATATAAGAAAATTTAACTATTTTTCTTGTAAATGAGAAATTAAACATATCTTGTGGATATATTAAAGAGTTAAAACAATAAATGGTCAAATTATAAACTTCATTTTGTCAAATTATACGCATTTCTCATGATAGTGGTTATGTGTTATAATCATTACGACTATAGTAAACACAATAAACTGAGAAGTTATATGGAAACAATCTAGTTGTTATCGAATTCATGATATACAACCATACAAAACTCAAAGTTGATCTACATATATCCCCAAATGATTGATCTACTTATAAAATGCGCTCACACGAGCTTAAAGTGAAAAATACAAAGGATTACTTGAAGAGATTTGGCAATTGATCAAGTGATTGGTTGCTGTGGTTTTCATATAAGTGGAAATCAATTCCATTTTATTCAAGCTATTATAGAATTCTGAAGATCCCTTGGTATGCACTCTATTTGAAGTTAATGATTCCTTTGTGATTTGTGATATCCATTTTGAATTATATCTTCTCCATTTACTTTGATAATCCCATGCTTTATGCAAATCAATACATTGCTGCGTCGACACTAAATGAGCTAGCCTGTGCTTGACAAAGGCCACTGTCATCTTTGAGATTACTCAAACTGTAGTGAACTCTCTCATGCGAAAGGTTACTCAAACTCTAGTGAACTCTCACATGTGTTCACATGGCTCGCAATTGGGGGTGGGGGTGGGCATGGGGGCTGGGGAGGAGTGGGCTGGGCGTTGGAAGGTAGTGGGTTGGGGGTGGTGGGGGGAGGGACGATGGGGCAGGGGGTTGGGGGAAGGGGCAACGCAGGCTGACAAAACACTAACAAATTTGACGGGGGGGGGGGGGGGAGTGAACAAATTTTTAAAATCACAAGACTTTTTATAAAAATTAGAAAAGATTATAGTGTTTAACGTGCTAGTTTAGTTATAAGTGTTTTGTAATTTTTTTTTTAAGTAAATAAGCTCATAAGTTTAAAAAATAAGTAATCTCTCTCCAATTTATTTTGAAAACAACTTATAAGTTGTCTAATATTAAAAGATAAAATGACATAAATATCTTTATTTTTTCAATATTATGTTTTTACTATCTCAAAATATATTTATTTAAGTGAAAACAATTTTGCTTCATTTTTTTTTATTATCATTACACTTAAAAAAACACGTAAGCTTCCATTTTTACCAAATAAAATTATAATTTATAAATTCTAAAAGTATTTTATAAGCTACAAGATCTTGTCTTGTCCAAACACTTTACTCTTTTAATGCAAGATGTGCACTTATAATTGTATTTAGAATTTAAACTTATCTCATATGTATTCACATAATATATTTCTATAAACACGTGAATTGTAATTTCTTAATTATACTATATATAAGATATAATAATAATAATAAAAAATCACAACTGGATATTGTAATCAAATTCATCCTAAATGTGCAAGAATTGACCAATTGATCCGCTAAATGCCTATACCGACAGATATTTTGATGTTTTAAGAATCATTCCACATTGATATATAATAGATAGATAATATTAGAATAATAATTTAGGTTGATAGACTTTATAATAATTTAATTACAATGGAATTCATCCAAATAAATAAATAAAATAGAATACTAAATTTATTACTTGGAAGTGAATTTCACCCTATTGGATTAAATACTAACACAACATATTTAATGGGCCTGACATAATCAACTTGGGACCACCACGCATATATCCTATAAAACGACCCTCAAGGCCCAAACCCTACACTCTTATTGATAATATCCTAAACCCTAATTTCATCTCCCTCGCGATTCCTCTGAAACTTTGTCCCAAATTTCTGCAAAATTGGGGCTTTCTTGTTCTTGAGTAGGTAACTGCTTCCACCGCAAAGCAACCGGAAATCACGGCAGCAGATGAGGCGCCGGTGCCGGCCGCGTTGAACTACATCCCGGAGGTGGTGTTGAAGAAGAGGAAGAACAACAAGGAGTGGATCAGGAGAAAATTGCAGTTACAAGAGAGGATTAAGCGACACAAATCTGACAATTTTACCATCAAGAAGCCTGAGCAGTTTATCAGAGAATACCGCGACAAGGTAAGGATTGTATCGTACTGGTAATCCTTCGTTTTGGGCGCAGCTTTATCTTTATAGATCGCAAAGTTAAATTTTTGTTCCTGAATTAAAGGATGGATTGAGAAATTTATTGCTGGTCTGTTGATGTTTTTTGCCCGAGCATTTAACCATTCAACATTAAATTATTTATAGAATAAGACTTTAGTATGTTGCATTAGGTAAAATTTTAACTTTAAGTATGTGAAGTCGCGTTCAATATCTATTGGTTTTATGAACTCTATACATTTAGTTTTTATACTTTTTAATTATAAAAATTTTACTTTCATACGTTTAGTTTTTAATGTTAACTCAAATATTTTATTGATATTAGAAGATGGTATTTTTCTTATTTTGTATAATTATTTCTTTCTCTTGTTTAGAATCATTAAACCTCTCCGGATCAAACCGAACCGTTTTAAATCGCACTTTCAGTTTTATTTTAAAAAACTGCAATTGAAAATGTATGTTGGAAAAAATCACATATGACCATTCGATTTTAAATATAAATTTAAAAAAAAATCGCCGTCGCTAATTGCTTCACAATTTGTTCAAGCAAAACAGATAGTCGTGGCTGAGCTCGAGATCTTGATATGTAGTGACTCGGTCCTATGCGCTTTTTTTCGAATGTAAATTGATGTGCTGTATTGTGAATCTCGTTCCTGATTCAGACACGGTTCACCCTAGTCGAATGTTTTTGCTTAGGCACCTGTATCGGTTTCTGATGGTCAAGTAAGAAAATTTTGCTATGTAATCATCATCTAGGCATAGCATTGGACTAGGCCGGTCAATGGGTAGGGTAAAATTCTACCCCGACCCAACTTAAAAAATACTCAATAAAAGAAATCCTATACCCTGTTTTACCTAATTTAAACACAAATCATTGGGTCTATGGATTGAAGCTACCCTGTTTTAGGGTCTTGATCCAGACCATACCTAATCCATTTTTTTTTGTCTTTTTCTAACTTTGTGTTCTGTTTTTAGTTCACACACATAGTTAACACATACACACACAACACAGAGAGTTACACACACTGCACACACAGTTACACACACGCTGCACATACACATAGCACCTATAGTTCACACACACACACACACATAGCACCTCCAGTCACACTGCGCACACAGTTCACACATAAACAACACACACAGTTTCACAGACACTGCAAACACACAATGCACATAGTTTACACACACAGAGTTCACACACATACACGCACAACGCACACACAAAATCTAGGATTTCACACACACACACACAAATATTGAAATTTCACATGGCATGCACAACATACACACAAAAACCTTGAAATTTGAGGATTGAGACAAAATAAAATTTACAAATTAAAGTGGTAGTAAAATACCTATTGGGTATCATTATCCAATGGGTATGAATGGATAAGGCCCTACCATAACTCATACATTAGTAGTAGTTATGAGATTGGGTAGGGTATGAATAAATTTTAAAATTTTAGATTGCGGATAAATTACGAGTAGAAAATAGACGGATTAGGATAGGGTAAAACCCTACCCATTGGCAAGCCTACATTGGACATGTTTGGATAGAATGTTACAACTCTTGGCCAATGTAAAAATCTTTTGTGTGCTACAATGGTTGTTCGGGAGCATATCTTTCCCTTTCAAAATGCATGTATTTATGCACGTGTGTATGCGCCCGGGCGCAGGCACAAACGTTACATTGTTCATGAAAACACAATAGAGCCCTTAGAACCACCGGGGATACCCTATCCCCAGCCAAATAGTACTATACATATATTTGTAAATCTTTTGTTCCATCTATACATATTTCCAAGATAAGGAAGGAGTACTTCCATCGTCTTATTAAAGTTATGAATGATAAATTATGAGCATCTCTAAGTTAATAGATCACAAAATAATGGATTATTATCCACATTAGAATACGTGACACTATATTTTTTAACGCATCTAAACATATATGGATGTGAAGCATCATAAAATAAATTAAAATTAAATTTTATTTAACATATAATAATAATAATAATAATAATAATAATAATAATAATAATAAAATAATTAAATTATGAAACATCATGTACTCTTAATGTAACTTGAATGTTATGAATCTCCTTTTACAATCTCCAAAAAAAAAAAAACATTTCACTCTAATCTTGATTAGATGTATTTTAGATGTTTTGATTTACTTCTTTCTTGTTTTCCATTTTTTTTCCTTTCTCATTATTTATCTCTTTTTAATGTCATCAATATTCAGATGGGAAGCAGCCTAGATAAAGGATTAGACGTTAGTGATTCAGAGATAAATGAGTATAAAGAGAAACTGTATGAGCTACTGAAGGCGGGGACATACAAAGTAAAGGGCCCAAATGGTTCTCTTAGATGCCCTTTTTGTGTTGGTAAGAAAAAACAAGACTATCAGTACAATCATCTTCTTCAACATGCAATGGGAGTGGCTAAGGGCTCTGCCAACCGAAGTACAGAGGAGAAAGCAAATCATCTTGCCCTGGCCACATTCTTGGAAACTGGCCTAGCTAATGACGCTGAGCCACTACCTCAACCTGCAGCATCTGTACCTGCCCCTCCCTCAAAACCTGAGAAGCGCGAGTTGTTTTGTTGGCCCTGGGTGGGGATAGTGGTTAACATAAATGAGCCCAAGAAGGATGATTGTGTGGACAGCTGTGGTTACTGGTTGAAGAAATTCTCCAAATACAAGCCTATAGATATTGAAATGTTCTGGGATGACCAGCAGCACACTGCACAAGCTGTTTTAAGGTTTGGTCATCATTCGGTGGGGTTCAAGAATGCTGTGGAGTTTGAGAAGTCCTTTGAAGCTGTTGGCCACAGTAAGAAAGAGTGGGATGCTCGAAGAAATTGTCCAGGTTCAAGTTGTTATGGTTGGTTTGCCTGTGAAGATGATTACAAATTGGAAGGACAGGTGGGGGATTATCTTCGCTGGAAGGGGAAATTGAAAGCAATCTCTGACCTGGTCCAAGAAGTGAGTGAGGATAGGAACAAGATTGTGGGCAATCTGGTTAATGAGATTGACTTGAAAAATGAAAATCTGGATCAATTGCTGATCAAGTACAATGAAAAGATGTTGTCACCGAGTAGGATGCTTGAAGAGAAAGATGAACTTCGCCCTTCCTTATATGAAGGTTTGTTGTTTCCTATCCTTATATACTGCCTCATGTTGTTGTGAGAATGTTACCTACAGGTCTGTTTCTGTATGATTTTGTTAATGCCGGTTTCGATGTTGCTCTTTTTCAGAAACAAGGAAGCTGCAAGGCAGTGCTTGTCAGCACGCTAAGAGGGTTTTGGATGAACAAGAGATGTTGAACGTGGAGTTGGAGATGAAGAAACGAAAACTTGATGCATGGAGCAAAGAACTGAATATGTGTGAGGCGACGACTGAACGTGAGAGACAAAAACTTGAAGAAGAGAAGAGAAGGGTCAGTCTTTCTTCATGCTACATAAAAATGCTTGTGCGCATTGATTACGTACTGGATCTGCAACGCAAAATGCTTGTGCTCATTGTTTATTTTGGCAGATTCTAACGCATTTACAATGCGGTGGAGTTTTGTATGTTCTCATGATCTGTGCACAAGTCTCTGTCTCCTTCATATTACAGTTGAATTTTCAGCTTCCTTTTGTCATCTGGACCCCTGTTTTCTTTTCTATACTTTCCTACATGCTTATCTAACTTATGTATGCTTTCACCTATGGTACTTTTCACTTCTGATTATTTTGTTGTAAAATAAATTGGTGTTGATATATTTTTATATTTTCTGTTAGAGTGATTTGAGAAACAATGCACTTAAATTGGCTTCTGAGGAGCAGAGAAAAGTTGATGAAAATGTCCGAAGGCTAATGGAAGAACAGAAGGTTTGATCCTTGATATCATTACTTTCCTCCTTGCATCTCATGTACGTGGATATAAAGAGTTTTAAATCTTTTCATTACTATTGGTTCCATTACTTCTGATGGACTGTGGCTTCTTAGTATTGGTTCCATTACTTCTGATGGACTGTGACTTGTATAATATGTAGAGAGAGAAGGAAGAGGCTCTCAAGCAGCTTGTTGAGCTAGAAAGAAATTTAGATGGGCTGAGAGGAAAAATAGAGGCGATGGAACATATGGGAGGTGATGATGATGCAGTGATTCAGCAAAAGATACACAAGATGAATGAGGGATTGCAGGATAAGAAAGAGGAGACAGGTGATAAAACACTCGAGAAACAAGTGAATGAAAGCAAGGTTAACCCAACTTTTGTTGGCTCAAGCAGTAAAGGTACAAAAGAAATGCTTCTCAATTGTCATGCATGATGATACTAGTGTTTGGGGTCTAGGGAATTGGTCATAAACCATGTTGTCTTAAGTTTTAATCACTTGCAATTCAAACAGATGTAGAAACAAGTGTTTTCAAGATTTCTTGCATGCATACACCACCAGGCGGGCACCAATTAAGATTATGCTATTTGCAGATCTTTCTAGTCCTATTTAGACAGGTCAACCAAATGATTAATTATCTAATAGTGAGAATTTTTAAACAAATTAAAAAGAACGTAATGAACCTTTTGCTGCTTTCTATGCAACCATAAACTGGACTGAGAACTTGTACTAATCCTTATAAATTAACTTTCATAGTCATTTAATCATTTTTTTTTTACCTGAATGGAGAAGCTCTCTCTTTGCTGTGATTTTCCAAATTACCAAAACGCCACTGGCTTGAAAACTTGATTAAGGCTGAAGGATTATCTTCTTTACATCTCAGGTGCTGCAGTGGAGTACTCAGCAAAAGCAAATTTGCATGAGTTGTGCGCTAAGCATCACTGGAAGCAGCCTGTATTTGAGTGCTACAATGAAGAAGGATATGCTCATTGCAGATGGTTAGTCTGAAACACAAACAAACTAAATACATAACAATTACCCTGCACGATCATCATTTCACATCCTGTTCCAAATAGGATATCACGTTTGATCCCATCAGTTTTTTTTTCTTAGACGAGCCTTTCTAAAGATTTTCATGTTTCTAGAAGATGCTGAGGAATTCAATGCTTCTTTAAAGTATAGCCTCATTTCAAGAAAATAAATAGCAAAAAAATTAAATCAGTTCTCAGTAATTCTCACATTGCATGGCTTTTGATAAAAGCTAGTTTGGAGCTTCAGTGACAGGCAGCCCAGAACAAATGCCAGTATACCAAATATCCCATTCAAACTTTAATTCAGTACAAAAAGTAATATTTTTTTTCTTACTGATGGTAGAGGAATATTTGTTGATAGGACAGGCAGTGGATTCCACTAATTTCACATGAGATTCTTCTTACTGCTCATATACTTTTCCAGAATGGCCCAAAAGTGTATGATGCAAACTACACAACAGATGAAGTGGAAGTCCTTAAAACGCACGTCATCAGCAGATATTTTTACCACGGTCCCGAAATCACTGTCATGGAGCATATGTTGTAACACTGCTCTTTAAACATGCATTTAGTGCATGCAATAGTTTTTGCAAATTGTTAAAACCGGTGCTCAATGCAACAGAGATAGAATCAGTGAATATCGGCCGATAAGTATGCCTGAGGACTTCTTCTTCATTGGTGGTGTAGTTTACACAATTATCCACTGCTGAATCACCTTGAAAGGTATACTGGCAACTAGAGGCTTTTGAAAAAATATTCATTTATATTGACTAGGATATGTATAATGTGCATAGATAGGCTGGATGGGTAGACTTTCTGAAAGCATGTAAATATGCAATCTATCTCAATAGTTCTTGAAAGATTAATGGGTTAAAAGCAAACACCATCTCAATTGTTGGGGTCGGTTGCACTTTACTCCTTAACCTTTGGGAATATACAAAGAATCACAAAACTGTTAGAATACTTCGTCAAACATTCTATGAATCCATTTTCAGCAGAATATTTCGTCGGAACTATTGTACTTTGGACGTGTTGCACATTGTCGTCTCATCTTTTAAAAGATGTGCGCTTAACGCCCCAAATATTTTTTAAAAAATTATGTTACTTTGATGGTTAGCAACTTGGATTTATCTGTGATATTGACTTGTGTGTGGTGGATTATAATAGCTTCAATATTTTGTAGGTTCACTTTCAAGGTTCTGGTAGAGATTGAAGAATCGCCAGTGGAAATCCTAGAGTGTATTGGAAACCCTCAAATAACTGAAAAAGCAGCAGCTGACAATGCAGCAGAAGGGGCACTCTGGTGCTTGAAACACGAAGGTTATCAGCTAAAGAAACAGTGAAGCCAAAAGATCCCTGGTTCCATGTATGATGTTTGGCTTGTAAAATTCAAACTTTCAAAATCACAGTTTTTTTAGCCCAGAAATTCTATGCAGTTAAGTCATTGATCGTACTCTCTTTCAGATTTTAATATATCTCACAAGGCTCAAGAAACAATAAGGTGACCCAAAAGGCTGAATCAGCCTCAACAAAACCTGAACTCAATTAGAAAGGATAACCTAAAGTGCCGTTGGGTCTTTGCTACGATGCCTGTATTAAGTTCGGTTGAAAGTACCAACCAAACCTGGGCAAGTAAGTCCTGCATAATGGCCATAGCAAGTAACGCAACCAGAACCGTATAACTATGTGAAACACGCCTGTGGGAGTTGCTGCCCGTGAGATCTAAAGCTTTAATGCACAAACACAATTAGAAGAGCTATCTCCATGGGCTTGCAGGAAACGTCATATTATATTATATTGGTTAAGCTGTTGTGAAACATAACTTACGTGATGATTCCCTTCATGCCTAAAAACATAAAATAGAAAATTGCGGAGCCCAAAATGGGAGAGGTGAAGAAGGCTATCTCTCAATGTCTGCAGCAGAAAATTTCTATTAAAGAAGTCAAGCACCTCGTACTTTTAGCAATTTTCAGTTGCAAATATTGGCAACTTGCATCTTTTTCCTTCTAATTTAAGCTCCCCAACCCTCTGCAAAATCATGTCTGTAAGCACGGATAAGATCATGACATAAGTCATATGTGATGGACGCTTCATAATCAATATAATATCTCTGTCTTTTCTTTCAAACTGGAAGGGAAAGCTCTAAGAAATTACACTTTTGTACTAAAGCTTTGGAGATAAGGAAAGAAAATGTGTTCACTTCTTCAATTGAAAGAATCCGCCAAGACATCCCTGATAGGATAGAGGAAGTGATCCCACCAGCTGCTGGGAAGTGGCAGATATTATATCAGAAATTTATAAAACTTCAACTCTTGCAGATATCCCCAACAAAAGTACTTTTTCTTCTTTTACTAAAAGAAATTGAAGAAAAAAAATATAATCACGTAAACATTAGAAGTTATTGAAAACTTCAATCTTCATCATTTTGCGAAATCTAAACATTGTCTCACCAGTAAATGCGACTTACGAAGCTAACATATGAGCTAACTGATACTCCACTATTGCCAATTTTTTTTCCTATGAGGGTGTTCGGCGGTACTCATAAGTTTACCAAAACATTTTATTAAGGTATTTGAGAGCTTATAGGTTCTTTAAAAATGGTTGGTAATTTTTTGGTAGAAGAGCTTATAAGTTCCAAAAATAAGCTGTCTAGTTTAAAACAATAAAATAAGATTTTTGAAACGTATAAGCTTTTTAGAAAAATAAAAAATAAAAATAAGCTCCCCACAACTTATTTTGAAACAACTTATAAATTGTCTAGTTTTAAACAATAAAATAACACAAATATCCTTAATTATTCTTCAATATCACCTCTCAAAAAATATTTATTCATATGAAATTAACAATGAATATATCTTTTCATCATCTTCATATTGGAAAGAGCTTATAAGTGATAACTTGTACCAAACAAAGTTACAGTTCATAAGACTACAAGACATCTTAAAAGTTGTTATAATCTTATTCATTCAAACACTTTGACAACTTATTTTAAAATAAGATCTAAGAACTTATAACCTCTAAAAAAAGACTTATAAGCAATAACAACTTATAAGCCCGTAGAAGCAAGCTCAACTAGACACCTCTACATCTGCTTTTTTCTCTAAAGGAAGTAGAGAATGTTCATTTAATTTAATGATGGCATCGGGCAGACCAGCATACATGGAAAGAATAAGGGGTTGTTTGGCTAAACTTATTTAAAATATTTTATAACTCCTATATTTTATAAGATATTTTAGGAGCTTACAAGATATTTTAAGAGCTTATAAGATAGTATTTACCAGATTGTAATCAGTTAATGATGAACCCATCAAATATTCATAACTAAATTCCTTTGTAAGTTTAGTGATTCAAAGTGCGATAAGAAGCAATAGTCCAAAAATTGGGGCTTCCTTAACAATCAAAATATCATCCATTTATTTGAAAACGAATGACGGCGCAGGAAATTTCTGTCATTTGAAGTCAGAGCATCTTCTATTTCACATAATTAGAAAGAGGATGTTAATGGCCATATTTTCTATTTGGATTAAGTACTGAACATTTCGACCATGCCAATTCTGAACTAGATCCAAAAATGATTCCAACTATATCCGACCCTTCTTTGTTATTATTTCCTTAAGACAATACAAAAACATTAATATCAGGTGTAGTACAGCTGTTTTTCGTTTACAACAAGCAATGATTTTAAAAGAGAAGGAAATCAAGAAAAAACTCACTCTCACGAGGCATGTCTTTACAGTTTCTTGACAATTCGACTTCACAAGCCTTCGTACAGAGGCTGCTCTCATGAATCTTTGCCTCAGGATTAGAGATGGCTAATGAACGGGTTGGATCAAGTTTGAGTTGGATTCTTTTGGGTTGGATTGAAAATGGATTGAGTTCTAAATGAGTTCTAGAGAATAGGTTCTAAATTGGTTGGGTTCTAAATGGATTTGAGGTGAGTTTATAATGGATTGATACGGTTTCTTAACGGGTTCAATACAAAATAAAATATATTTTTTTGAATACAAATTCATATATTTTTCAACTATTTATTTGTTATTTCATATATTCTTTAATTTGCAAGAATAATTTTATCACTAACTTTTCAAATTTGTGAAATATTATCGAATTATAATGCTTTTTTATTGGAACCATCTAAGAACCGCATGAACTCATTTAAAAACCGCATGAACCCATCTAGGACCCAAAAAAATTGGAATTCCACTAAAGCTCAATCCGCTTCAACTCATTTATAAAATTTAAATATCCAACTCAACCTAAAATTAGTTTAAATGAATTGGAACCATGATTTTCAACTCATTTTATTATCCCTACTTAGGATCACGGACGGAAAACATAAAAAAAGAAAATTTCCTCTTAAACTTAAGGTCTACTTTCGTCATCACCTAGTAAGGAGTCTACTAAAGTAGGTTGACATTAATAGTCAATGGTGTTCAAAAATAAAATTACAAGGATTAACTACTTGGATAAAAATCACAAGAAGATTACCAAAGGGACTTTCGCCAATACTAAGCTTCAAGGGTACCATCAGGGCTGTTTGGATCTTCTATTACATAATTATGTTATATTTTCTATTACACTCACAAATAATTTCACGTGTATTGGTGAGCGGTCGATATAAGAAAAGAGAAAAACTGATGATATGGAAAAAAAAATATAAAGATTTTCTTTCCTTATCTCGACCGCTCACCAATACACGTGGTGTGTATTGGTGAGTGCAACAGAAGATGTAATGCAATTATGTAACAGAAGATTCGAACCGACCATCAGGGTGTTCAGGAGAAAGAAAAAACCGAATCAGACCGAACTAAACCAAAGCATATTTGATTTTTTGGTTATTAAGTTCTAAAAAATCGAATTTTGGTTTTCTAACCGCGATTAAACTAGAGGAAGAAAAAACGAAAGCAGAATATCTTTGTCCTTTTTCTTTTTTGGTAATCTATATTATGTGAAATTTTGGCGATGAACAAAGACTTACCCTTTATACACATTATCATCTTTTATCTCACATTTTTATTCATGGTAAAAGAATAAAAAGTGTGCTTGTCTTTCTAGTGATGAAAGAACACAAAACTAAATTTAGTGTTAAATTCTGTTGACACCAATATTTCACTCATTAGAATCATTTACCATAAAATTAATTAATTTGCCAGTGTTGGTGATGTGGCGAAGTCTGCTTCTGCCACGTTTGTGCTAACTCATGACATGGGTCCAATGATGAGTCACCACGTGGCTTGAAGATCACACGTGTCGGCCTTTCCACAATACGCCACGTGTTTGCTAGATCATCGGGGTCTGAGGATGTCCCACAAATTCCCGTCTCTGCGGACCACGCATGAGATTCGTCCGACGAGGGGCACACCTTCCTCGGGTGGTCCCCCGCTCATCCCCGAAGTGGTCCCAAAATTAACCCTCTGACAACGGCTATACCCGGTGTATCCATGGGGCGTGCCGAGGAATATCCTCTGTACGAACAATGAGGCTGGGCCTGTCCAACCCTAGTCCGGCCCACCCGTCTCCAACTTCTATAAATAGCGTATCATTACTGATTCGCAAGGGTAAGCTTTCCAAATTCACATTACGCATAATCGCACCTTCCGAATTCCTACTTGAATTCTGACTTGAGCGTCAGAGGGTCTTTGCCGGAGACACTTCCGGCTAGGCTCACGTGTGTTCCATTCTTGCAGAATAGGACTCAACCAGCACTCAAACACCTTTACTCGGACAATTGGACAAATATTAGACCATCTTACTCAGACTATACCTTTGCTCGGAGCGAAGTGTCCAACATATAAAATCCGACCACATCATTTTTGGCGCTAGAGGAAGGGCCCCAATTCCAACAAGTGAGAACATGGTTAACACTCGTCGAACTGAAACAGAGTCGCGGGATTCAAACAACCCCTTGGCCCCGCAGATTACCATCAACACTGCGGAGTAGCATAACGCTCCACTCCATTCTGCCCAAGTCCCCGCTAAGGCTACGCCCCCAGCACCAGCCCAGCAGAACCTGGTTATGCTGACAACCAACCAATTCAATGTGCTCTTGCGCAAGATCCGAGGGCCGGGGGACCCAAACCCCGCTCCAGCTCAAGTTGCTGAAGACCCTCACCCACCAAGGGAGGAGTTTTTCCCCCCGTGCGGTGTTTGGATAGCCGATATTGAGCGGGATGACGCTTGAGTGCGCAAGCAAGTTCCCACTGGAAGGGAATCTCGAAGAGAAAGACGGGCCCTACCCCCTGAGTTCGTCGCAGAGGTGGAGGAGTCCTCTGTGAGGGCCTCGTTGGGAAACCTAGCCCGGAGTCAAAGAGAGTGCCTGGAGGAGATCTCCCACCAGGCGACTGAAATTTAGAGGCGGATCGACGAGGTCCGCCGGGGAGAGAGACCCCGCAATGACATCGGTGAGCTGTCATACTGGATGGAAGATCTTAACTGTAGATTGAAGGAGGTGTCGCATCGATCTGGGCAGGGTCCGACCCAAAGGCACTTTGTGCTCGACGAGGCCGACCCCCTCTGTCACGATCTCTAGAGGGCCAGGGTACCCCAAGGAGTCAGGATCCCCACAGACTTGCCTCGATACGATGGGGAGGCTGACCCCAAGGAACACTTGATACAATTCAAGAACGCCATGCGTATCCATATGATCGATGACAACTTCGCGGCTAAGCTGCTGATCACGACCTTCCAGGGCGTGGCCTCGCAGTGGTATATCTACCAAGCCCCCAGCTTGATCAGGAGCTTCGCTGATTTGGCAATGAAGTTTGTCAACCATTTCCAAATAAAGAGTCGGACCAAATTGCCCCCGTCCCATCTTCACAAGATTCGGCAGAAGGAAAACGAGTCCTTGAGGGACATTTTTAATCGTTTCAACACTAAGCTCCTCAAAGTGGAGAGCGTCCAGATGGACTTTCTCCTCGATATGGTAATAGAAGCTATATGAAACCAATCATGCTCGGACTACCTGGCTAGGAAGCGGTTGGCCACCATGGAAAAAGCCATGTCTATTGCCCAACAATACATAAATGTGGAGGACATGAGGTACAAAAGGAAACCTGATGCCGGAGAAAAGAAGGATCGTCGACGGGATAATGACCTCACCCCCTTGGTGATGTCGAGGAAAGAGATCTTCACTACGATCAACGCTAGCGAACCCACAATCTTTCGAAGATTGAGGAAGATCCAAGACAAGGACGGAGCCTCTGCCATCGCCACCACTATTGCCATGACCACAACAACCACCACCACCACCGGCCACCGCCACTACCACCACCATTTGTTAGTTAGAGAGAGATATCGGGGGAGAGAGATAGATCGAGATTGAGAGAGAGAAGGGAGAGACGACTGGAGCAGCAATTGCTGGGCACGATATTAGAGAGAAGAGAGAGAAAAGGGAGAGGAGAGAGATGAAAGAGAGATCGAGATCTGTGAAAGAAAGAGGAAGAGGAAAAAATAAAATAAAAAAAAGAAAGAGGAAGAGGAAACAATGAAAAAATAAAAATGGAAAAAAATAATTTGTTAGAGTATTTGAAATTTTACTAGTATATATAGAAGAGGAATTTTGTCCTTTCAACTAAAAACACTGACAAATTTGACAGAGGGGGCAGTGAACAAATTTTAAAATCACAAGACTTTTTATAAAAATTGGAAAAGAATATAGTGTTCAACGTGCTAGTTTAGTAAACCATAGCGAATCTAGATGCATTTTTCCTCAAAGTTATATATGAAACCAAGCAATGCCAAACTCGAATTTTCTGTTCGAAAATGTTATAAATTTTGGGTTGAATTGTAGCGAAAAATTGGTTCGATTAAGAATGAAATAAATCATGAGTTATATACCTTTAACAAGCTATTGATGTTTAGTTTTAATAGAAAAAACTGTGTTAAAAAACATTTTTCTACATAGAGTTATATTTAAAAAAAAGGGTAGTGTCAATTTCAAATCCTCTATTCAAAAATGTTATAAATCTTGGGTTAAATTCTCACAAATATGAACTAGGTACCATTACAAAGCTAGTGATATTTATTTTTCAAAAAAAAAAAAAAAAGCGATATTGAAAAATCATCTTTTTACAAGGAGTTATACTTAAAAAAACTGAGCATTGCTAGTTTCAAATTCACTATTCGAAAATGTGAGATATTTTTGGTTGAATCTCATGAAAAGCTACTTCAATTGAGAATGAAATGAATTATGAACCACATATTGTTAGAAAGCTGTGGATGTCCAGTTTAAAACAAACAAACAAAAAAAAAAAAAAAAAAGGAACGGTGTTGAAAAACTATTTTTCTACAAAGAGTTATATTGAAAAAACAAACTAGTGCCAAATTTTAATCCTCTTTTCGAAAATATGACAGATTTTGGGTTGAATTTTCAAAAAAAAAAAAAAAATGGTTTGATTGAGATTGTAATATATCAGGAGCCATGTACTCTTAGAAAGTTATGGATGTCTAGTGTTTAACAAAGAAAAAAGGTATTGAAAATTTATTTTTTTGCAAAGAGTTATACTTAGAAAAATTGAACATTTCTAGTTTTGAATTCTCTATTCAAAAGTATAATAGATTTTGGGTTGACTTCTTATGAAAAACTAATTTGATTGAGAATGAAAAAAAAATTATGAGTCATATAATGTTGGAAATATATGGGTGTCTATTTAAAAAAGAACGATATTGAAAAACTATTTTTCTACGAAGAGTTAAACTTAAAAAGCTGAGCATTGATGTTTGAATTTTCTGTTCGAAAATGTGACAGATCTTAGGTTGTATTCTCATATAAAACTACTTTGATTGGGAATGAAATAAATTACAAGTCATATAGGTTAAAAAGCTAATGATGTCTAGTTTTTAACAAAAAGCACTTTGTTAAGAAAGCATTTGTGTATAGAGAGTTATATTTAAAAAATTGAGCAGTGCCACTTTTTTTTTAAAACCCAACAGGGGATCATTTTCTTACTCATAATTCAAATCGTTTACTACATCAAGGAAAGCAAAAACAAAAATATTCGATGAACCTTCATATGAAAGGATCGTGTTCCTTGATAAAAGATGAGCCACTCTATTACCACTACGGCGCGTGTGGGAAATATGACCATTAATAAAACTGGAAGAAGTAGTTATAATATCTGAGATAATGTTTCCGAAAACCAACATGTTGTTTGTTGATCCTTGAAGTTTCTTTATAAGTCCCACATTATCACCTTCTAAATATAGTTGTTGAACTCCGAGCCTTCTAGCATACTAGACCTCTTCGAGGGTGTGACATCCTAATTTTTATATATGAAATAGATATAATGTCGATTATAATATACACAAATACATATAATATCGGTTGTGATATACACATATACATATATATATATAACCATTTTTTAACCCTAATATATATATATTTTCAAAAATCATATAAATAAATATAAAGGTAGGATATTTAATTTATCACATGTGCTAGGATACTTGTTCTCGTCATATAGTAGATAAGATACAGTAAGATATGGTCTTATACACATGTTCATCTCATAAGTTGTGGGAGACTTGTTATTTTCATTTTTAAGACATATCATAAGACACTTGTTCCTATTATTTGAGATAAGGTGATCTTTGATAATTGAATGCCCTTGCTACGACACTTGTTTCTATTAATATAAAAGTAGGGAACACTTGTATTCCTTCATCTTGAAGTATAGAACACTTAAGCATGTCACTAGAAGGTTGGAGTGACACTTCATCTTAATCCAATGGCTATACTCTTACCCTTAATCCTTAATAAAAATCAATGGCCATGATTAAGCCATAATTAGATATGCAAGAGAAAAGAATCTTGACACCTAAACCCTTATCTACACTTAATTGGTACACTTGCAAAACTTAACAATTTGCCACAAAATAATTTTGAAAATAACGAAGGATTTATTAATTAAATAATAGCTATTTTTTGGGCAAACATCTATAAATAGGGGGTCTCCCCCACATTTTAGAACCACAACACACACAATGCACACACACACAACACATGCCCACACACACAACTACACACACGATTCACACACTCATGCACATATTTAGAAGAAAACTCTAGTTCATAGACACAACTAGAAGGTATGTTTTCATTCTAGACTTCTTTATGTGTCTAAATTCAAGTGCTATTTATATCTATATATATGTGTATATGTTTTCAATTATCTCATGAAAGTATATATATACATGTTGTGCCTATACATAGATATAGTAACATAAGGATTGCCCATATGCTTGTGCACATACTTACATATTTAAAATATTAAGCTTGCTCTTATGAACTATATGCACATATGTAGTTAAAGTTATTTTGAAAGTTATGAATATGTACATATGTGTAGATACTGTTTATTTGTGCATTTATGCAAAGTATTCTTCTTAAAGTAGATATTAAGCACAAGTTAGATCACTTATTACCACTAATTACAAAGGTTATACATATGCAAGTACTATAAATCTAAGTTCGTTGTATTACTCCTTAAGAATGACTACTAGTCCTGAGTAGTTGCGATGTAGTATTCTAATCTTAACTACTAATGCAAATATTAGGTGGTTACCGAGTTAACAGAGCTAACACCATTCCTAAACATTGGTGAGACCTAAGCTGCCAAGGTGATTGCATTGAACTATATGTTATAAATATTATTGTACAACCTGCCCTATCTAATTTATGTTATTCGATTCATTATTATTTTAATCTGTACGATGATATAAAGTATTGCTATAAGCCAGTTATATCTGAAAGTATTGTATTTTTGAAACATGAGCCGTATCTGTTCTGTTCTGTTATATTGACTCATTTGGGGATACCCTTCAAAGGATTTCTGTTGGGGCTCGATACATGTGAGCGGGGTATATCGGGCAGAACAAATTGTCGATAGAACCTTCTTACATGATATTATTATGTGGGATTTGATTCCTACACATTGTCAGAGGTTGACTGTGGTAGGGTTGGATCAGTGTATTACATAGGGACGTGGTACACTTTCTGTCCTGTTTAACGCTGAGGTCGCTCCTTGATGAGAGGGAGGCATAAGGATTTTTGCTATGATTTATCCGTTTTGGGCAATCATAAGGTTAAAGATTCCGTTCATGGATGACTATATGTATTTTTCAGTATGTATATACACGTTTCACACTATAGTACACTTTATCATATTTTAATAATTTATGAGTTTCATTTCTATTAATATCTATATTTATCTACATCCGGCCTCACTAAGTCATTGGACTTACCACCCCTTTTTTTTCTGTTCACTGCATTAGATTTAGGATAAATGACTCTAGTAAGATGCTGCCGCACCTCCAGTTGTTCGTATTAGTTCTTTTGCTTCGTTCTCTAGAAATTTCCATTGTAAAAATCACAGTCTTACTACTTGTTGCTGTCAGTTTGGGTATTTTGATATTGTAAGTTGGTTTTACACACATAGCTATGTATATAATACTCATTTTTATGTTGTTATCTCACATCCGCTGTGCTATATAAAAGTATTAGTTAGGACGCTCGTATTAGGTATTAGTCGCAAGATCGATACTCAATACGATCATCAGTGGACCCCAATTATTTAGAAAGGTCCTAGTGGGAAGGTGCCACAACAATGGTATCAGAGCTCAGGCTAATTGCATGGGCTATACCAAGACGGGATCCTCGAATTAGGATGTTTATGTTCACTAGGCTTGAAATATTAAACTTAGTGCTATCTTTGGTGATGGAATTATGGTATTTCTAAGCACCCTCCACAAAAGAGTGCTTAAGGGATTTAGCATATACTATTACTATGTAACTATATTGTATTGCAGCTAGGGTTTGTTGTTATGAGTGAGAAAAATGATTGATTGAATAGGAACTAAGGTTTGGTGTACGGTGATGGAATCAGTTGATGATTTCGAATAAAGAAAAATGAAATTCCAGTATTATCGGATGATGGCGAGCAACCCAATGTAGAATGGGTGATTTTCACTCTGGGTTTAAGGAGGGGACATGAGTGAGATAGATCAAAGCTCGAGATCTTCGGCTTAAATCCTCGGACCTGCAGAGTCTATCATGTCATCAGTTTCCAACTGAGTGATTTTTATGAGATTGGCGGTAACATAGTTGACGTCGACAGTGACAATGATAGTGACTGTGGCAGCCTCCACGGCAAGCTTTCGGAAGATATTGCTTTTGCAGCCTGCGGAACCAAGCTTTTCATTGTTGTAGGTGAAATTGGAAGCGCTGATAAATTGCCACTTGAACGGTTTACACTTGCGATATCAGCAATCCCGGGTCTCGTGAATGGAAAGAAGGCCCGAGATTGCATGCTCCCAAGCATAAATTTTTTCTATTTGCTCTGGGTTAGAAGCTCTATGTTTTATCCACTTTGATCTGGAGATCAACTCTAAATCTAATAAAATGATATAAAGTGAAGAAAAGGAAGAAGATAAGGTGAATAAGAGATGATTTTTTTAAGGAGAGAATATATGGGATGTGGATAAGATTCTTGGGGTTGAGAGAATAGCTATTGTTGTGTTTGAGTATGTATGTGTAGTATTTAGATTTTTGTATAGTAGGCTTGGGCTTTCAATATTGGGCTTAGGTTATATATATATATATATATATATATATATTTTATACCCATATTATTAGTCCCCCAAATTCATTGAGTAGGAGTGAATCCCGACATAATAAATTTTAAATTAGATATACATATAAGTCCCCCAATTCATTCAGTGTTTGAAAATCAATGAATTGGGTGACACTGGTGTTTAGCATGTTAATTGGCAAAGATTATATGTATCAGTCTAGATCTGTAGAAGGACTTTAATTGACAAAAATCCAATCAGTCTCAAAATTCTGAACACTGAAGGTCGAATGTCTCGAGTCATGCGAATATAAAGATTTTGACCGTGAAGGTCATGGGTTTTGGATCACATGGGCGTTAAGGATTATTAGTTTTTTTTTTCCAACCTTGAGGGTCAAGGGCCTTGGGTCATACAAACCCTAAAGACTCTAGACCCTGAGGCTTAAGGGTCTTAGGTCGTGCGGCCCCTAAGACATAAAGATTTTGGAACTTTGGGCGGTTTAGGACCCTGAAGATTAAGGGTTTTGGGTCGCGTGGACCTTAAGACTTATAAGATTTTGGAACTTCAAACGGTTTGGGACCCTAAAGATCAAGGATCTTGGGTCGCGTGGACCCTAAGACTTTCAAGATTTTGGAACTTTGGGTGGTTTAGGGCCGTAAATATCAAGTATCTTGGGTTGCGTGGACCACAAGATTTATAAGATTTTGGAACTTCGGGCGGTTTAGGGCCCTGAAGATCAAGGGTCTTGGGTTGCGCAGACCTTAAGACTTATAAGATTTTGGATCTTGAGGATCTAGGCCCCATCTCAATTCGCTTAATCCTGCCGGTGTTGATGACCTCAAGGGGTTCTTTAATTTGACTAACCTTGCAGGGTCTTTATGAACTTGGGGGGCTTTTTAAATCAATGAACCTTGCCGAGTCTTGATGACCTTGGGGAGCTCTTTAATTCAATTGACCCTGCTGAGTCTTGATGACTCAGGAGGTTCTTAATTTGACTGACCCTGTCAGGTCTAGATGACTCTGGGGGGCTCTTTAATTCAATTGACCTTGCTAGGCCTTGATGACCTCATGGGGTTCCTAATTTGATTGACCTTGCCGGGTCTTGATGAACTTGAGGGGCTCTTTAATTCAATTGACCCTGCCGGGTCTTGATAACCTTGGGGGGTCTTTATTTGATTGACCCTATCGGGTCTTGATGACCTCGGGGGGTTCTTAATTTGATTGACCCTGCCAGGTCTTGATGACCTTGGGGACTCTTTAATTCAATTGACCCTACCAGGTCCTGAAGACCTCAAGGGGGGCTCTTTATTTGATTGACCCTGTCGGGTCTTGATGACCTCGGGGGGCTCTTTATTCAATTAACCCTTCCGGTCTTGATGACCTTGGGGGGTTTTTAATTTGATCGACCTGTTGGGTCTTGATGACCTCGGGGGGCTCTTTAATTCAATTGACCCTGCCGGGTCTTGAGGACCTCGGGGGTTTCTTAATTCAACTGACCTTGCCGGGTCTTTCCAAACTCATCGGGTCTTCGAATATGAACATTTATAGTCCTTATGCTTTAAGCAATGATAATACCTTATCATAACTATGCATTCATGATATAGCCTTAAGGTGTCTCTAATATGCAAATGTGACACATAACATACATGACATGCAACACATGTAATGCAATGTGTAATGTGCTATTTTATGATGCCTACAATTTGTAACATATGCAAGGTTAAAAGAAAGAGAATTGTGCTTGATTCAAGACATTTGGCTCTCTGGGCATTATTGTTTGATATACTTCCCGCACTACATTCGACAAAGGTGATCCTAGGTCATAACAATCTCTGGAATCTGGGATATCTACTGTTCTAGCACTTTTCCTCGAGAAGTAGTTACAAAGTTCCTTGCTTTTAATGAATCCGACAGTCCCTGGACACATATTATGTTCTCATACCCTGCCAAATAGTCCTAAGGGTCGGCCGATCCATTGTAGGGTCTCTCTCCTCAGGAGGTATGGCTCCTCCGATTGTTGGTTCTTCTACCTTGCCAAATGGTCCCAGAGGTTAGCAGATCCATCATAGGGTCCCTCTCTGCAGGAGGTATGACTCCTCCAATTGCTGGTTCTTCTACCTTGCCAAATGGTCCCAAGGGTCGGCGGATCCATCTTAGGTTCGGCGGATCCATTGTACGGTCCCTCTCCTTAGGATATATAGCTCCTCCGATTGCTGGTTCTTCTACCTTGTCAAATGGTCCCAAGGGTCGGCGGATCCATCATAGGGTCCTTCTCCTCAAGAGGTATGGCCCTTCCGATTGCTGGTTCTTCTAACTTGCTAAAGGGTCCCAAGGGTCAGTGGATCCATCATAGGGTCCCTCTCCTTAGGAGGTATGACTCTTCCGTTTACTGGTTCTTCTACCTTGCCAAATGGTCCTAAGGGTCGGCGGATCCATCGTAAGGTCCCTTTCCTTAGGATATATGGTTCCTCCGTTTGCTAGTTCTTCTTGAGCTCTACTATGTCCCTTGCCTTTATCGGCTGCACAAAATTTGACCCATCATTAGCTAAGTGATTTATCTCCTCTAATCAGCCTTTTTGAAGCCACCAAATGCTTATCAAGATGATCACTACCTTGGCTTTAATTTCCGGTTTGGTGTCTGATGTTGGTATTGCTGGTTATCTTGAAATCTTAGCAATTATGGTCTGTACTTATCTGAAACTTTTAACTTTATCCTATCTATCAATTCCACTTTTATCCAGAAAAAAGGGAAAAAGAAAATGAAAATTCCAATGAGTGACTGTCAAATTATGCAAATGACAAATCCACTGCATCCGATAACTATTGGATTATTGTTTTCAAACATACACAATCTGCTAACTTTTCTATTCTAACTATATATCTTAAATTAGTCACTAATTAATGACCAATTGTATAAGTAAATAAAATTGGGTTACTGAAACGAGCTAGTTTTTCTAACTTCATCGCTGGTAATGAACTAGCTTACAACGAACCATAATGTGCTGTTCAAATATGGACAAAGAAAAAGAGATGTAACTGTTCATATAAAATTTCGAGTCTGTTAAACAAACAAGTTACAAGACAAGAAAAATACATGACAAATATTTCGAATTTAAAGAACAAGGATATAATTTAGTGAAAAATAATCCCTAAAAGATTAGTCCCCTGATTCTTTTCTCCAAATTTGACTTGGTCTTCCAATAATGCGATTTGTAGGGTTTGTGGCATGATTACGAATCAAACGTCGAAAATTTCGATGAACACCGTGAAGAACATTGTGAGCATCGTGGATTTGACTTGACTTTGTTTTGGTAAAAAATGCTGATTTTCCGGTTTAACACTGATTGCAGATCAAATGCCTTATTTGGATTATTTTTGCGAAGAACGTTTTGAACACCGCCTTAATCACTGTGAATTTGAGTTGGGAGAAAATGATAAAAAGCGGGCAAACACCTTGATCTCGGATTGAACACCTTGATTTGGTGACTTTTGCGAAGAACACCAGGAATTTCGCCTGGGTCCTCACGAACCTTCTTGAGCTTGACTTGAGAGATTTCGGGATCTTCTTGACTTCTCTAGCTCTTGAAGACTTCTTGATGTCCCCTTTTGAGAGCCAAATGACCCCTATTTATAGGTGTTATATGCAGGGTTTTCGAGTTGCTACGGACTTCTTCGATATTTATCTCTTCTATATAAATTATTATTAAAGAGAAAGAAAAATATCATTTACGTGTCATTATTTGATTGGTTCATGAGACCAAATGCGCCACTTGTCACCATTTAATTGATTTTGTACTTTCGGCCTGCAAAACTTGATTTAATTGGTTCGAACACCTCATATTGAAACTTGACGATCTCTTATTTGTCGATGAAATAAATATTAAATTATCAATTAAAACTCACTATGTAATATTGGAATTCAATTTAAGAAATTCCAAAATATAAAATAGAAAATTTGATTAATATTTAATATTTTAATTTATACTTGCTAATTTTTGGTTGGATGAAATTTAATTGACAACAAATGCCCCTTACTTCAAAGCTCGGCGAAGAACTTGCCGAGTATTTGTGTGAGAGAGGCGAGACTTGAAATACTTAATTTTCCTAATTTGCTTTTAAAGGGATTATAAGTAAATTTCCCGACCCTTTTTTTTCTTTGTTTTTTTTTTTGTTTAAAGAAATAATCTTGGACTTTTAAGAAATAAGGTCCATTAATCTCTCCTTTTATCTATTTGGGCCTTGAATGTAAACTTGTAAAACAATTTGGCCCATGCTTTGGGAATCTTAATTGCAAGATTTGTACTTGCCATGAAATTCGACCCAAGTTGGCAATATTGCAAGATTTTCCCCTTGCCCATAATTCGGCCCAAATTGGCAATTTCAATTGGTAAATTGGCCTATAAATTATTTTGTAGATTTCTACAATTTCAATTCTACAATTGCATGAATTGGCCTATGAATCAACTTCTGATGTGATGAATCTCCTAGGCAACCTTAATCTTTTCAGAACTCAAGTCAAACTCTTCTTTCATTTTGAAGGCATGGGTCCGACGACCATCTTCACACCAACAAAACATTTAACTCCTCAAGTAATTGAAGTTCTATTCAATATCAAACAACATTCTTTTTTATTTTTCCTTGGAGACTATTGGAAAGCTGGCAAAGATACCCCCAATTTAGTGATTTAACATTTGCAGGATTCCAATTCCAACTTTAACTCTTTCTCATCTTTGTAGAGTTGGATCAAAATTCAAATTGTACAAATTTCAATCGGGTTCGATATCAATAACAGAAATTGTTATGAATACAGACCAAACAAACTTGTTATTAGCATTACTCTATGAGTGGTGATAAATTCAAAATGTACACACTTTTATGTGCAAGTTTTGTGGGCTTTTCATTGATTTTCATTAAGCTTTTAAAGTTCTAAGGATGAAATTTGTGCTTTATGTAATATAACCTTAATTCCATCAATTTAAAGTGTTTTTGCACCCCTAAAGCATTATTTTCCCAAGGTTTTGATGTCTATATCCACCCACAAGAATTTTGTAAGGTTATCACAATAAATTAGGGCTGAAATTGAGTTGAAAACGTAGGCGTGCGCGCTAAAAGGCTTAAGCCGTCCCGACACGCAAAACCATCTTGACACTTCCAACAACTGTTGAATTTGTGCAATATGGGACGGCTAAAGCCATTTCGGAATGCTCGAAGCCGTCCCGATGTGCCAAAGCCTTACCCCGGAGCATAACAAGACAGCTTAAGCCGTCCCGAAGGCCATGAATCCGTCCTGGCCATCCATGACCATCCCTACACTTACAGAAGGTCTCAAATCTGTGTAAAATAGGATGGGAAAATCCATCCCAAAGAGCTGAAGTCGTCCCAATAAGCATGCACACACAAGAAAACTTGTTTTCTATTAGGGTTTCGACGGCCGTTGCCTTACACCTATTTAAAGGACTTTTGGTGCACAATTTTTAGAGACTTTTGGCTAATCTTTCAAGAGGGGTTCAAGACGAAAGCTCACGAAGGGTAACAATTCAAAGGCCAAGCTCTTCATCTCTCAAGATTATCGCCTAAAGCCAAGTTTGCTTTTATGTTTTTCTTCAGCTTTATCATCTTTTTGTTTTGTTTTCTCTTAGCTATGTCTAGTTAGTTTTATCATAGGGTTCTAGGCTAATCGTTGATGAAAGTCTTGTAATTTTTGTTGAACCCATTTGATTTTAATTTTACATACTTCCTATCTATAATTCAAAGTTTATATTACTTGTGAATTTTTGGCCAATCTTTACAAGCTTTGAGATTTTATATTCGACTACGAAAGGGTGTGTTTAAAATCTGACTATTTGTGTTATAGACATAAGGGACGCATAGGTTACAAATAATCATGCTCTTGCATGATCGGTTAGGTTAATTAGTGAGGACTTTTTATCTAACACAACTCTTGTACGCAATGGGCTAAGGGATTCGTATGTGATCACGAAAGTAGACACATAGTATTCCTTGGCATGTTTGTTTTACTTTCGAAAGAAGATTACAAATATTTTCGTGAGTTGGATCGTAGGAAGGTGTATCAATTAAAATCAATGGGGGTTTAATTGATTACAAGGGGGGATTTAATTGATGATGCCTAGACCCTAGCTTGTTTTTATTAATTTTCTTTGCTTTTATTTACTTGCTTGTTTTGATTACATCATATTCTCACTCACTTTTCAACGCTTAAACAATAGAGAAGTTATAAGTTTGGTGCTTGGTAGCCCATTCCTCGTGGGAACGATATTTTTACTTCCACTTTATTATTTAAGCGACCCATACACTTGCGAAAAATTCGCAACAAGTGTCAACGACAACAGGTTGTAAATTCAAGAATTGAATTGTGCTGGACATTCTTGTTGTAAGCAGCATCTTTTATGAACTATTCCATGCACTGAATTTTAGTTCACGCAGCCAATTCAAAATGTAGAGATTTTTTCCTTCATTGCCACTTTGATATCATAGAATCCCGTTCCTCAATTTTTTTTCTTTTACTATTACTGCAATTGCTTTGCGCATCAATCTAAGATCTCCTATCAAAATACAATATTGTTTTCTTCCTTTTATCTTTGTTTGCCGACACTTTCTTTTTTTTTTTTTTGACAGAGAGAGCATTCATCAATAATTCGCTTTCCGACAGCAACTTCGTGCTTGACCAAGGAATACTGCTGACATTATTCAAACAACTCTTTTATGTGAGTGCTTTATTTTTACTAAATTTAAAATATTCGCACTCCTTTTATTTTGTCTATCATGCTAACACCTTTGTTTGAAATTTGATAGATTACAAAATGGTCTTTTTCAAAGATAGTACGTCCCACTTTGGAGAAAAACACTTGATGATACTCGAAAATGAAAACGAGCCATTGAGAAGGGTACATTCTTGGCTGTCCATGCCCCCACTATTGGCCAACACATGAAGGAGTGGCCTAGATTGACGAACCCATTGCATATAGAAGATTGGTCCGAGGAGGTTTCCTTGAGCAAGGCATCCAAGGTGTGAACTTTGCAAGCAACTCATCACAAGCAATCAGATAAGCTAAGATTTTTACCAACGTTGGGTCAGCACTTCATAGAAGGCAAAGTCAAGTGGGGAGATGCCATTCAATTTGTCAGTGAATTCTAGTACGTCAAAGGCTATTGGGAGTGGGCGGAGGATATCCTCAGCCGATGCGAACACAAATTGGCGACGATCGGGATATACGATGCAGTGTATGCTTCCTTGTTCACATATGACCACAACCTGGAGATTGTCAAGATGTTTTGTGAGGCGTGGTGTCTGACGACCAACACACTTTTGACTTCCTTTAGAGAGTTGTCAATATCGTTGTGGGATTTGCGAACCTTGGTGGGCCTTCTAATGACGAGAATTCTTTATGATGAGATGATTCCAAGCACCGTAGAGTTGAATGGAGTTGATTAGAATGGGAAGAGATTCATTCCACGGTTGAAGAAGTCAGCACGGTTGAAGCCAACCTATTTGAAGCCAACTTACAATCCTCCTAGCAACTTCGGTGCTCATGATGGATGGTCCATGGCGGAAGAAAAGTTATTCTTGAAGCTTGGCATTGCGGGGAGTTTAAAGGAAGATGTATATTTGGCCGTGCGCTTGGATTTCTAGTTTTGCACCTTCACCTTTTTAGTTGATGACGCCAACTCGATACTTCCAAGCACCTCCAAGATCGCAAGTATATTCTGGCGAGTGAAGAGTAGGCCTTGTAGCTCCTGTCTTGGCGAGAATATACGAGATCCTTGAAAGAAGCAAAGAGACCATTCCTACCGTAAAGAAGATTATCTACTCATGAAGCATGACCCAATTCTCTACCGTGAAATTGCAAGAAGACTGGGCTTTGGAGATTTAGCGCTCCGGTTGGCTCAAAGACTCAGTGTGCACACACAGATTTATAGAACTTCAAATGCAATCGACTCAAAGACTTGGTGATGGTAGTGTGTGGTTTTGCAGCACAAGGATGCAATCAACTAGAAGGCTTGGTGACTGCATTTTGGACAATTGACGTTGTATTCGGCTTGAAGGCTTGGTGATTGCATCTTTGAGATTTGTAGATTTGATCGTACAATTGGGTCAGAAGCTTATTAATCGCAATTGAAGACTCGTAGAACTTGGAAGAACATATGAAGAATGCAGTCGGCCTGAAAGCTTGAAGACTGCATCTTGGGGATTTGTGGAGTGGACCGTTCACCCAACTGAAATCGACTTGACCGTGCAGCCAGCTCATAGCTTTGTTGACCATATCTGAAGATTTGTAGAACTTGGAAGAATGCTTATGAAAATGCCTGACGATTCTCCTTCTTCAAGCTTGGTGAAGTGATAACTCTATGGACAAATGATTTTTTCCAAATATTATGATTGAACTTAGAAGTTATCTAAGCTACCTACGTGCCCAATGAAGGGATCAAGTTATAACATAGTTCAAAAAGAACAAAGATGATTTTGAGAGGGAATTGTGCACGATTTATACTCATGCGGGCCAGGAGCATCATCCATTGCTTAGCCACCTTGGAGTAGGTGGAGTATTTTTATGTTTAGCCACATGCAATACCTTCAGTGGAGTATGTTAGCAATTTAACCACATGTACTACCACTGGTAGGCACCGTACACAGTTTACACTAATGCGGCTCGGGAGTGTGATGCAGTTTAGGCTTGTGTGTCGAGAGCAATATTTTTTGAATTTGCTAACATTTTATACTCATGTCAAAGAGTTTATTTAAACTTGATTTTAACAGTTTAAACTCATGTTGAGAAGCACACTTGAGTTTGACTTTAATAGTTTATACTCGTGTTAAGAAATACACTTGAGTTCGACTTTAATAGTTTATAGTCATGTTAAGGAGTACACTTGACTAACTTTGATTTTTTTTATAAGACAGTTTATGCTTATATCCAGGAGCGATATTTTTTGAATTTGCTGACATTTTATACTCACGTGAAGGAGTTTATTTGAACTTGATTTTAACAGTTTAAACTCATGTTGAGGAGCACACTTGAGTTTGACTTTAACAGTTTATACTCGTGTTAAGGAGTACACTTAAGTTTGATTTTAATAGTTTATACTCATATTAAGGAGTACATTTGAGTTTGATGTTAATAGTTTATACTCGTATTAAGAGTACATTTAACTGACTTTGATTTTTTTTGTCATAAGACAGTTTATGCTCATATCCAGGAGCAATATTTTTGAATTTGTTGGCATTTTATACTCATGTCAATGAGTTTATTTGAACTTGATTTTAACAATTTAAACTCATGTTAAGGAGCACATTTGAGTTTGACTTTAACAGTTTATATTCGTGTTAAGGAGTACACTTAAGTTTGATTTTAACAGTTTATACTAATATTAAGGAGTACATTTGAGTTTGATTTTAATAGTTTATACTCGTATTAAGGAGTACACTTGACTAACTTTGATTTATTGTTTTTGATAAAACAATTTATGCTCATATCTAGGAGCGTTTGCAACTCGATGATGAAGATTATTTGCCCTCCGCCTATTCTTGTTGCACAACCATTCCATGATTGTTAGGAATTCTTGACATTTGAAAGACATGACTCCATCTCATTATTCCATTTGCTTTCATAATTGGGACAAGCTTCCACCCGAATCTTATTAGCTGTACAAAACTATCTTTATTGAAACTTTTGAGTTCCTTCATAATTCGATGACGAGGTCTTGTTTTTGGCATTTCCACAAAACTTGCATAACAAGAGTTGATGGTGACTTTAACTTTGTTGGTATTAGAAGCCATGTTTTGAATCAAACTGGGATCAAAACTCCCAAATTGGATTGTTGTTGATGCCCCCACAGGTGATGATGGTAAAACTATGTTTTTCTTGATTTTAGAGATATCCTCTACCCTTGCAATAACTATGACACTAGTAGTATTTGCGTCCATAGCATCTTCATTGTCAAGGATTATCTTTCCATCCTTTGCTAGGGCCATGGTTTTATCCTTAACCACAAAGCATTTTTCTATAAGGTGACTAATGACTCGATGGTATTTGCAGTACTTTGGATCGTTCACCCTTCTGCTTTCTTCGGGGCGCTTTGGTTTTGGTAATTGAATCAACTTTCTTGCTAACAACTCATCAAACATATGAGAGACATCAGAGTCGAGGAATGGGTACTCCTTCTCTTGCATCTCTTTAAGTGTTAGCTGACGTCTTTCATTTGGGATGTGTTGATTTCCTAACTTTCCTCCACTTTTGTTATTGTCTGTTGGGATTTTGACATGAGTTGGATGCACATCTCTACTGCAGAAATCTCTGAGAGCTTAACCTTACAATTTAGGCTTAGCACACCCCAGCGATTGATATAGTCCACGACAGGTTCGTCTTTCTACTATCTTGCATTGGTAAGCTCGACCATGCTTACGATGCGTCTTGTGTTGTAGAAGCCATTTTATCCCAATTGTTGATGGACTTAGGCTCTAGATTGACGTATCAGTCAAAACCATTACCCTTTAGCAAACGCACAAATTGCTTCACCAAATGATAGTCATAAGTTCCCACATGTTTCTACAAAATGAGCAACATGCTTCTTTGGGTTTCCATTTCCGTCGAACTACTGAAACTTTGGAGGTTGATAGCTTGTTGGCATCCTCAATTAGTCGGTGCGCTTGGTGTAGGGCTTTGAGTATGCTGAGTAGTTTTGTATAGGGACACCAAATGGAGCTTTTATTGTATTGGTGATCTTATCCTACAGTTGTTGTACAGATAGTGTTGTGATGGAAGTAGCAGATTGCTCGGGCTTTGGCATGTGTTCGTGCTTTTGAAACGCCTCATTAGTCTACTCCTCATTTGTGGCTTGAACTTAAGAAGATAGATGCTTGTGGCTTGACTCTCCAGCATTCGAATGCTCCAATCTATCCATAAGTTGAGCAATTTGGAAGTCTTTATCTTCAATAGTCTTTTACAGGTCTGCTATTGCCTGGGCCATTTGGGCAAGTTGCTTATCAACAATTGTAGCTTCATCAAAGCGAAGTGATTTGGAGGTAGTTGGGCTCGAAAGATTAGAAGCATCATAAGAGCCATATTCAGCAACCTTGGCCTCAGTAGGAGACTGATTGACGGCATCCTCAACAGATTTGTTAGTATCATCCTTTTTGCCCAAAGTAGTGTTATTTTTCAATCGCGCATGCCAGAAATTTGTTCACACAAAATTTTGAGTCTGTAAAACAGACAAGTTACAAAACAAGAAAAATAAATGATAAATATTTCGAATTTAAAGAACAAGGATATAATTTAGTGAAAAATAATCCTTAAAAGATTAATCCCCTGATTCTTTTCTCCAAATTTGACTTGATCTTCCAATAATGCAATTCGTAAGCTTTGTGGCTTGATTATGAATCAAACATCGAAAATTTCGATGAACACCGTGAAGAACGCTGTGAACACCATGGATTTGTCTTGACTTTGACTTGGAAAAAAATGCTAATTTGCCGGTTTAACACCTTGATTGGAGATCAAGCGCCTTATTTGGATGATATTTGCGAAAAATGCTTTGAACGCCACCTTAATCACCATGAATTTGAGTTGAGAGAAAATGCCAAAATGCGGGCTAACACCTTGATCGTGGATTGAACGCTTTGATTTGGTGACTTTTGCAAAAGAACACCGAAAATTTCGCCTGGCTTTTTATGAATCTTTTTGAGCTTGACTTGAGAGAATTTCGGGATCTTCTTGACGTCTCTAGCTCTTGAAGACTTCTTGATGTCCCTTTTTGAGGCCCAGATGACCCCTATTTATAGGTGTTTATATAGGGTTTTCGGGTCGCTACCGACTTCTTCGACATTTATCTCTTCAATATAAATTATTATTAAAGATAAAAAGATATATCATTTACGTGCCATGATTTGATTGGTTCACGTGACCAAATGCGCCACTTGGCACCGTTTGATTGGTTCTAGACTTTCGGGCTGCAAGACTTGGTTTATTTGGTCGGAACACCTCATATTGATAATTGGCGACCTCTTATTTATTGATGAAATAAATATTAAAATATCAATTAAAATTAACTATTTAAGATTAGAATTAAATTTAAGAAATTCCAAAATATAAAATAGAAAACTTGATTAATATTTAATATTTTAATTTACACTTATTAATTTTTGATTGGATGAAATTTAATTGCCAACAGTAACAAAAAAGAAAACATAAGCTAAAATCATTTGCAACAGCATTAATTGGGAAAAGATTGAATTGAGGTGTGATAAATTTGAAGAGGAAAAAGTAGAGGACAATTTTCTTTTAGTTACCAGGGACCCTTTATGAAACAAATATTACAACTTTTATTAATGAAATTGCAGAAATTATATCCATGCAAAAGTCTCTAGAGATGGTTTTGCATTACTAATTGACAACTTTGTAATTATGGCTTGCATATCTGTTTCTTTGTATCCTGGTAATTTGCAAGTAGCAACTGATCGTTTCATCAATTAGGAATATCAAGTTAGTTTGATACAGTAATCTCAATGATTCATCACATGAAACTCCAACTTGTGCAATTTCTCAGCATCTTGAAGATGATCGATCAAGTTTGTCAGCCAACGAGTCTGGACCGAATCAGGGTACGAGGTGAGCCCTTCTATCTTGGAATGGTCAGTTTGTATTCCAACAACTACATAATACATGTCAAACCCTTTTGTAAAATCTTGGGTGATATATTTGTTACCATGTTACAGCAGAGATGCCTTGGGATCGATGAATACGTTTATGCTGATGATCACATCAATGTCCTGAAGAGAAAGCATAAAGGCAATGTGTATGGAAGCACGATCACTTCTTTTTTTAAACTTAGTGAATCTTTCATAGTCATCACCACATGATATAATGTATAATATATGATGTAGGTATTTTCCCTTAAATCTGGGAGTATGGTTGATGGTCTTGTTTAAATATTTATGTAATCACAACAACGAATCCAACAAAAAAAAAAAAGAAGCAGCAAATCCAACTGAAATTGTGGTTGGATTATTAATTATCATAAGTTTCATCATTTGTTCCTTATATTATCTGAAATTGGTTCTTTTGATGCCCACCGCCCAGGTGCATTGCAGTGAAACTCTTCCACCTGGTGCCAGGGCTGCGATTTTCCAAGCCAACGATCGTTAAAGACATCCTCAAAGCCCTCGATCTCTACCCAACTCAACTGCTCTCCAACTCGTATACCTTAATCTGCATGTTTGTGGTATATAATCTATGCAACGGAGAGCCATCCTCACTTGGGAACTTTGACTTCTTGTTCCAAGTTAGTGCCTTGACCAGGTTGACTATGGGAGAAATCTCCAAGACAAAAGGGGCTTCTTCCATGTGTCGGTCAAGAATAAAGAGAAGCTACTCGACATCCACACTTCTTACCACGAGGATGCTTGGAAGGAGAAGTGGGTACGGGTTCGGAATGCAGACGCTTGGACCGTGAGGAGGAGGTGGAACAGGGCGAAGAGGGTGTCTCTTGCCGAGAGGATGAGATCGACCATAACCCAGGAATGGGTTAATGAGAAAGGGGCTTGCCAAGGCCAAAACCTAAGTACTTGTTGCTCGGTACTATCCTTATTTGAGGGTGGATGTCGCCCACTGACTATGACAACAACCATGTTGAGTTGGGTATAAAATGTGATAATAAACTTGCATCTCTATCCCCGAATTAAATGCTAATGTTTTTGCTCATTTTTTTTAGGTTCAGATTTACTCACAATGTCGAGGACGGGACATATCTCCGCAATGTTGGCTAGAGCTGGCGGAGGCCAAAGAAAGAGTATGACCAAGCTTGTCTAAGCACAACCAGCTACTGAGTAGAGTAAAGAGGAGGTTGCTTGATCAGTGACCCATGCAGGGGAGTAGACCCTATCCAAAGGTGAAGGTGGGGCGCAGCCCCAAAGGACTCCTCAATCCAGAGAGGTCCAAGTCAACCAGGGGTTCGCTCCTGCTCGAGTGTTGCTACCACCTGTTAGAATCCGTGAGCCCTCACTAGAGAGCGCTCACAAGCGGAAGGAGCTACCCGAAGTCGTGGGCAAGGGAAAGAATCTATGAGCCCTCACTAGAGAGCCCTCACATGCTCTAGCGCTTCGTCGGCTCTCAAAACGAGGCCTAAGAACTCACACTTGATTTGGTTGAGTACCCAGAGATGGTGAATCAACTTGAAGATGATATTGGTTGGTACATCACCAAAAATGAGAAGAAGTAGGCGGATATCGACAGACTCTCAGCCCAAGTCAAATAATAGGTGGCCAAACTCAATGCTCAATGCCAAGAAATGAAGAAGCTCGAGGAGGAGAAAACAACCTTAGAGTGGGAGAAAAAGAAGCTCCATCTCGAGCTAATCAACAAGAAGGCAGACAAGCTTAAGCTCATCCAAAGCAAATCTATGCTCGAGCGGGGTGCGGTGTGGCGCTCTATCAAGGGCCCCATATCTAAACAAGCTTGCCTCTACAGGGGTTGTAAGGATTTGGCCGAGGTCTTCGAGAAGGCCATTCAACAAACTTTGGATGCAGGTGGGTTTAGAGACGACTTCAACCCTGAGTGCCTTGATGTCACCAAAGATAAGTTCCTGTAGCCCTACCCTGCCACTATAGAAGGCTCTTTTCAAAGCCTCTGAGGAGAATGAATTTGGCTAGGTCATCTTGATCATCGAAGAGTAGATCCGTTAGGCAGAAGCTCAAGAAGTTGAGTAGGCACAGGGGGTTCTCTAATAGAAGTCGGGCCTAGCAGTGCAAGGTGCTCCACGACCAGAAGCTGAACTCAAACAAGCTTAGGATGTTGGTTAGGTAGAAGTGTGAGCTGGCCAAACGCAAGGCTTTCCTCAACCAGAAGCTGAGCCTGAGCAAGCTTAGGGCATCGAGCAGGCTAAAGCGGGCTTTGGCCAAGTTCGAGGTGTTCCTTGAATAGAGGCAGGGCTTGCCCCTGAAAACAGGGCGAAGATTGTTGTCCTTGACCAAGAGGACAATGAGGGCCAGGTGGTGGTCAGTGACCAAGGGGCCACTCAAGCTCTAGCTGCGGGAGGCGACCAGGAGGCCAATCAAGCCCCTGAAGGCGTGGATGCCAGGCAAGCCTTTCTAGAAGAGCTTGAGTGCACCGTAACCAAAGGGGACATTCATGAGGAATAAACGGAGAGCGCATCAAGAGGCGATTAGGAGGTGCCTGTCGAGTTGCTGCGGAGAACCCCCCAAGACCCCCATGCACAATTGTACCCGCCCTTCTTTTGTTGCTTTTGAAAAAATGTAAAGTAGTTAGTTCCTATATTCCCCAAGTTTACACAATGAAATATCCTTTTGTTCAAGCATGTGTTCGAATGATAGTTTCGATTGATCTTTGTAAATTTTATGCTCAATGTGATGTTCGAAAACAACTTAATCTTACTAAAAGTTTATAAGACCAATATCGTGTAAGTCGAACATAAAGAATAACAAAGGTTAAATTGCAAACTGCATGTTTAATCGATCGGGAAGTAAAAGAAGTTGCAAATAAGGGAATGATCGATTTCAACAACAATAAATCTCAAACTTTGGGAAAACGTGTTGGGTTTTCATATATATAGGTCTAAAGATTACAATGTGATGAGGCTAGAACTTCTTCAAGTTTGTGGCATTTCATGGTCGAGGAAGCTTCTTGCCATGGAGATCCTTGAGCCAATAGAAATTATTCTTGGAGATTTTAGTAACACGGTAGGGTCCTTCCTAGTTGGGCTTGAGATTGTGTCCCAATCCTACGTCTTTTTACTTTGAAATTGTGTCCCATTGTCTGAGATAAGTACTCGTGGGAGGCCAAATCCGCAAACCAAGTTCTTCCAAAGGATATCGATGATGGCCTTGTCAATGATCTTTGGTACCGCCTTTGCCTCAGCCCATTTCGTGAAATACTCGACGACAACAATTATAAATTTTTCTGCCCTGAGGAAGGTGAGAAAGGACCTAGGATGTCTATTCCTATTGATCAAAGGGCCAAGATATCTCGACAGCTGTCATCAGAGCCGCTGGCTGATGGGATAGATTGGAATGTTTTTGAAATTTGGCGCACCTCTTGATAAAGTTCGTGCAATCTCTAACCAAGGTAGGCTAAAAAAAACTTGCTCAAGCTATCTTCTCGGCTAGGGGTCTGGCGCCCATGTGATTTCCACAACTTTTAGCATGAACTTCTTCTTAAACCTCTCGAGCTTTTTGCTTAGTCAGGCACCTTCTAGGAGGGCTGAGAAAGGACTTGTGAAAGAAGTGGCCCTCCGTGTCCACAACATACCTTGAGGCTTGATACCTTATTTGGTTCGGACCAGATTACAAGGTAGGATCCCTCTCTCGAGATAGGCCTTCAACTCAACCATCCATCTTAGAAGCTACTCGATTGGCACCATTTTAGTGGCTAATCGACCTGGCAGATCAACCGTAGGATTGGACGTTACTAAAAGGGTGATTTTTCATTCTTGGGTTCTTTTTACAGAGCTTGCTAATTTTAATAGTGAGTCAGCATGCTCATTCTCTGATCGAGGGATTTGATAGAGTGTGAACGTCTTGAACTCTTTGCTTAATTTTTTAACTTCTCAAGATACTTGATCATCGAGGTTTCCTTAGCTCCAAAGGATCCGTCAAATTGGCCGACCACTAATTGAAAGTTAATAAGGGCTAATAGATCACTTGTGCTGACTTGCAGGGTCATCTTCATTCTGACGATTAGAGCTTCGTGCTCAGTCTCGATGTTTGTGCATTTACAGTTTAGTTTGATGGAAAAGTTGAGCTCTTGCCCATCTGAGTTGGGCAAGGCGATCCCTGCTCCTCCCCTTAAAAAGGTCGAAGAGCCATCGATCATAAGGGTCCAGCTTGTGCCCGTCTTGGGCTCATCTTCCCAAGCAATTTTGAGGAGAAAGTCGGTGAGGACTTACGCGTGGATAGACATCTTTGGTTGGAAGGATATGTCAAATTCTCCCAACTCGACCACCTACTTGGTTAACCTTCCCAAAATGTCTAGCTTGGCAAACACCTGCTTGGGGGTTCATTCGTGAGAACGATGATGGTGTGAGCTTGGAAATACTAACGGAGCTTTCTAGCGGAGTGGACCAAGGCCAATGCACATTTATCAAGAGGGAGATAGTTCTTTTCGGGGCCTTGTAAGAGCTTAGTCAAGTAGTAAATTGGTCGATGTTTACCATCGACCATGGTGATCAGCACGGAACTGATAGCATTGCTCGAGATGGCCATGCAAAGATACATGGGCTCGCCTGGAGTCGGGTTTGACAATAATGGGAGAGACATTAAATATTTCTTGCGATCGAGGAGAGCCTAGTTGTATTCATTCGACCATACAAACTGTGGAACCTTTCTTAAGGCCTTGAAGAAGGGTTAATTTTAGTCCGCTGATCAGGAAATAAAATGGTTAAGAGCAACGACTCTCCCCACCAGCCTTTGTATCTCCTTTAGTAAGCTCGGGGGATTAATATCGAGGATGGCTTGGATCTTAGTCAGGTTATCTTCTATCGCGTGATGGCTCACCATGTAGCCTACGAATTTTCCCTCTCAAACCCCCGAAGGTGCACTTGGAAGGGTTTAGTTTGAAGCCAAACTTTCTTATATCAAAAAAGTCCTGGAGAGGTGCTTGAAATGGTCCACTTCTCTTTCACTCTTTACAATCATATCAATATACATCTCCATCAATTTGCTAATCTAGTCTTTGAACACTACGTTCACCAATCTCTGATAAGAAGCACTAGCATTCTTAAGGCTGAACGGTATTACTAGAAAGCAGTAAACACCATTGGGCACTATGAAGGTGGTTTTATCTCGATCCTCGACTGCCATGAAGATTTGGTAATAGCTTTGAAAGGCGTTCATCATACTCATTAATTCACAACCAGCTGTTGAATTGACCAACATATCGATTTGAAGAAGGGGATAGGGATTCTTGGGATATGCTTTGTTCAAATCAGTAAAGTCATTGCATATCCTCCACCTTCTATCATCTTTAGAAATGAGGACGATATTGTAAAGCTACTCAGTGTATTGGTCTGCCACGATGTAGCCGGCCTCAAGCAGCTTGTTTACTTCCTCCTCTATCGCTTTGTTCCTTTTCTCGCAAAAGGTTCTCTACTTTTGTCGAATAGGGCTAAAAGAGGGGTCCACATTAAGCCGGTGGACAATAACTTCAGGGTCAATACTAGAAAAATCAGAGGCTTTCTTGGTAAAGACATCCACATTCTATCTAACAAATTAGATGATCATTATTTCTTTGACGGGCTCGAGTTGGGAGCCTATTTGATTAGTTTTATTGGGGTTTCCTTCCTCAAACTCAATGACCTTGAACTCATTAGCGAGCTCGATCTTCTGATCCTTGAGCCTCTTTCTTTTTGCTTGGCCAGTCTTCGAGCACTCAAGGATATCGACATTCGAAGTGCTTGGAACTAAAGGTTGAGGAGGTGAGGTACGCTTATCTTTGATGAAAATAGTATAACATTTCCACGCTTCAAGAACATGGCAAATGACCTCTCCCACTCCTGCGGGAGTTAGGAATTTTATCTTTAGATGGTAAGTTGAGACCACCGCCTGGAAAGAGTTGAGGGCTGGATGCCATGACATAGGAAACCACGACAATCCTTTTTCTTGGAGCTTCCCCCAATGAGGTGGGTAGGCAGATCTAATCGAAGGCCACCATTTCGGACCCACCAAACCCGACCAGAGGGGTCCTCAAAGGCTCTAGCCTGTAATCGCCGAAGTTTATCTTCTTCAAAGTTGAATATGTTGGTTGAACTGCCGCTCAGCCTAGCCCAGGCCCGCCCAAGCCCGGTTACTATAGAGGGTCGGGCTCGTCTTGAGGTGGGTTAGGCTTGGAAGGGTGAGGCTAGGCCTAGCTTAGCCTATGAACCCAGGTTTGGTTGGTTGAGTTGGGCCTTGGCCGGGCTTTTTCAAGTTGGGCCTAACGGGCTGGGCTTGGTAGGCTAGGCTCGGAGGGCCTACCTTTTTTCTTTTTTTTTTTTCACTTAAAAAAAATATTTTCTTCCTTAGTTCATCTCCTATATCTAAATATTAACTAGTTTTTTTGTTAAAACTTAGTCAAGTACTTATTAAATAAAATGAAAATGAACTTTACTACATATATATATATAAATATATATATATAAAAGTTTAATAATTTTTAGGGATAATTACATCTACACCCCCTGATATATGTATAAAAGTCTAATAACTTTTAGGGATAATTACATCTGCACCCCTTGATGTTTGGTGTAATTACTGATACACACCCTCACATTTAGTACTGTTAACAAATACCCCATTTCGTTAGTGGTTGTTAGGGTTTTTGATTGCAGACGTTAGTTTTCATTCGTGAACTCCTGAAATACCCCTTTGTATGACCATAATACCCTTTTGGGTGCATAAGTTAGACTTTGAGATATACCTAAGGGGGTATTTGTAATTTTCACGAATTTTGAGAGGTGCAAATTTTAGTTTCGAAAAAAAAAATCAATTTGCAATTATGTTATAAAATTAAAATATATTTTATTATTTTTATAATTTTTTATAATAAAAATCTTTATTTTACACATATGAGTTAAAGCAAAGCTTACACAGAGAAACAAGAACATGGTATTAAAGAAACAAATTCTGTAACACCACAAAGAGCAACCATTAACAGTAGAATTCTACAACCACAATGAAGCAAAAACTAAAGCAAAAACCATCACAAAGTTTCAAATTTTGAAAGCAGCAAAATTCCAATAAGATATGCTAAGTAAATTTGGGGCCAAATAATTCTTCTTGAAAACTAGCATTCCGCAATGCAAATTAACTAAGAAGAAGCTAAATTTCACTTCAAACCCAGCAACCCAAAGCTCCATAACACAAAATTGAGAACCACAGAACACTAAATTCATCATGACAGATTTAGGAAAAAACTTACGCAGAGATTGATTGTGTTTGCGAATTGTACGATGATGATGATGATGCAGAGTGTGAAACATCGGAGCTGGTTCTCTTGTTAATTGATGACGCAGAGAGTGAACCGCTGTCATCTGCATCTTCTTCATCTCCCGTCGCCTCCACTGCCGACTTCTTCATCTTCCAGAGCTGTTCCCTATCACCACTGCCACCCACTTTGTCTGGATCATCTGCTTCATCTCCCACCGCCACCTCCGTCTTCTGTGTCTCTCGCCGTTGCCTACCACCACTTCATCCTGATCCGCCTCCACCGCCTACCACCACTTAGGGTTTGTTTGTTAGGGGAAGATGAATGGTTTTAAGGAAATTACACAAGTTAAGAGATAGATTTTTGAATCTTGTTCTTAGAATGAGGCCGGAGAGAAAGGGGATTTCCTTAAAGGTGGTTGCCCCTTATCTCTGCTCTGCCTGTGATTTCACTCTCTCTCTAAAATCCAACATCCCTTTTTCAGATAAAAGAAAAAGAAAAACAAGTTAAGAGATTGAGATATAGAGGTATTTTTGGCAATCAATAAATTTTATTATTTTTCTGATTTTTTTGAAATAATTATTTAAAGGCATTAATGTCATTTCCATATAACCGTCAGGGTTTCTAATTAAATCTTCACATAGGGGGCCTAATTGTAAATAGTCAAATGTGAGGAGGGGTATCGGTAATTATACCAAACCTCAGAGGTGCATATGTAATTATCCCTAACTTTTATTAACTTCAAAATATTGGAGTGTACTTATAAAAAATAAAAAAAAATATTGTATAAAGATTTAATAAAAAGAATCATTTACTACAACAAGAACTAATACAACTTTAATCTAGAATCATCTGCCAACGTCTTCATAAATATGGTATTAGATATATATATATATATATATATATATATATGTCAAGTATGTATATCATATATATGTATATATCTCAATATATGTGTGTCAATATGTATCTATTATAAATATGTCCAAGTATATATCATATATATATGTATCAATATATATATGTCAATATGTATCTATTATATATATTTCAATTAAATATATCATTTATATATATATATCAATATATGTATGTCAATACGTATCTATTATATTATTTACATATATATATATATCTCTAAACATATATATAATATACTATATAAATGTACGTATATATCTCATATATATTAATATATTTATATCTAATCCTCTATAGTCTATATGAGATAACTATGAGGGTGTTTGGGATTGCTTTTGGAGAAGTTGGAGTCATTACAAAAGTTGAAAAAAAGTTGAGTAGTAAAAGTTGGTAGTGTTTCAAAATAAAAGTGAAAAGCAGTCAAAAGTTTGGTAGATAATAATTCAAAAAGTTGAATTTATTTACGAAAATATCAAAAAGCACTTTTAACTAGCAGCTTTCTCCCAACTTCTACTTTTTTCAACTTAATTTAAGTAGAACTTGCAAAACTAAACACTTAAAATAGCTTTTCTGAAGCTAAAAACAACAAAGTGCTTTTTTAAAACTGCTGCAAACACCCCTTATATATCAATATATTACATATCTAATATATGTAATATATGTATTGTACGTATATATCTAATCATATATATATATATATATATATATATTATATCAATCATCTATATAAAATAAACATATATCGGTATATTATATGTCTAATATATGTTATGTATGTACATATATATCTGATCCATATACATCTAATTATATGTACACACACACACACACACATATATATAAGTATATCTAATCTTACATTATATATATATATATATATATCAATATATATATATATATTAAATATATTCTAAATTAATATAATGGGCCTGGGGCGGGCTGGGATCGGGGTTGGGCTTTTATGGGTTTGGGTCTGGCGGGCTATCTTTAGAGATGTCAAATGGGTTGGGTCGGCCTACAAACCCAATAGCCCAGCCCGATCCGACCCATCCCATGAACAATAAAGGTGGGCTGGTCTAATTCAAGCCTTCAAGGGCGGCATTCAGGGCCCCTATTGGATTTGATGGAGATAGCCCAACCCAGCCCATCCCGGCTCAAGCCTATAAAGCTCGGACCCAGGCCCATAAAGCCCGGACCTAGGCCTAGTCCCGAGCCCATGATTTGTCCAACCCAGGCCCTACCCAAGCTCATTATATTAATTTAGAATATATTTTTTATATATAATAAATGATTAGATATATTATACACATATAAGGTTAGATAAGATATATATGTATATATATAATATATACGATTAGATATATAGATATGTATTAGACATATACATGCAATACATATATTATATATATTAGATATGTAATATATTAATATATTGTTATATCATATAGAGGATTATATATAAAATATATTAATATATATGAGATATATACATACATATATTTAGTATATTATATATATGTTTAGATATATAAATAAAATGTATTTTAAAATTTCAAGATGATCTTTATTATCAAAGTTTTAAAGTATTTCCTAACTGTCAAGCAGCTAAATTCATATTTAATAAAGATTTTAAACATGATGTTTCTAAGCAAATTTTTGCAAGGTGGCAAGCTAGTTTAGTCCCTTTTGATTTTATTATTGATTATAAAAAAGGGAAGGATAATAGTCTCCCTAACTTTCTGACAAGAGAATTTTTGCAAGATGATGGAACAACATCCTGGAGTTTTATGTATCAATTTCTTTGATAGAAGAATATATCAATATCTATACAAAGGTCCAGTGAGATATAGATTTTATCAAGGAATTGGTATTCCAAGATTGGTTAAAAGATCCAGACAGATTGATAAAATTATTGAAGACATAAAATATGTCTTGAAGAATGATAGATATTTGGATCAAAACATTCCCTTAGATGAAGAGGATAGGGAATATCTTGAAATGAATTTGCAATTCTGGGTTGCAGACTCTAAGAAGTTTCATAAGAGAATTAATTATATTTGTGTTTAAATGACTGAATCAAATAAGAAAAGAGTGATTTATGTTTTCAATCAGCAAGATAGACTTTTATATGATTGCTTGTATCTTGATCCTACTGTTATACAATATCATGAATCTCATTTTATAGGAAGAGATAGAATAATTAAAGAAGCAAAACAAGTAAAAAGAATGGCTAAAGATATTGATTATGTTTTAAACAATAATAGGTATTTAGATAATGAAAGACCTTTATTAGCAGGACATAAGTTATATCTTATGTTTTTTCAAGAACGAACTCATGATATAGCAGAATTTTTACAAGATTGGGTAAATTACCATCTTATTTGTTAATTAAATATTTTTGCAGGTTATGAATGCACATATTCATCTTATTAATGCCAGAATTTTGGATAATCATCCTTTCGAAAGATTTCAAAGGAATATATGTTATATCTCAGACATGTTGTTAGAATGAATTCTATTCCAGCCATAATTAAACAAGCTAGAAGAATTGATAATATAATTAATGATCTTGAATATGTTTTACAACATGATATCAGTGATGAAAATCGAAATGAAATTCAAAGCAATCTTAAATAAATCATTATTGAAAGTTGCATTGCTTGATTAAATATTGCAGGAAATGATTCTACGAGGACATGGTGATCGCTACCCAAATTATAGGGGTAGAGGAGGAAGAAATCTGGTAAGCCAGATGGGTAATAAAAAACTCTATAATGAGAGTTTGGCTAAGTCATCTCAGGATAAATCCGAGATAGGAAAAGAATTCCAGGAATTTCTGGCCCAGAAGAAGTTAAAAGAACAAAATGAGAAAGGTGAAGGTAGTGGGAGTCAAGATTCATCTTTTAGTGATGTGTTAACAGATAAAGCTGTTGAAGGGATTGAAAAATCTTTGCCTTATGTGAAGAGTACACATAAAGAACAGATAATGCTGTTGGAATTAAAAGATTTGGATATCACTCAAGACCCATTGGAGTTGAAAACAAGGTATTTGAAAGCAGTTTCATTTCCTTCCCAGGTCTATAAGTCTCATATAATTTATGAGATGATTTTGGATAAAACCGAATCAGTAGAGTTTAAACACTTTTATCCTCAACATACAAATTCTTATTATAATTTTACTAAAGTTATAATTAAGAAAATTATGAGTGCTGAGGATTGGGGTATAAATACCTTTGAAGATAAAGAATATTTTTGTCAGGAATTAAAATGTCAGTTGAAATTTAACTATTGGGATTATGTACAGGCATTTGAAAAAGCCTTTTTATATGATAATCATAAGAAAAAACGTACTTGGTTGTTTAAAACTTGTCCCAAGCTTTATAAGCCCAATCGATTTTTAGTATATTTTATAATTGTTTTACAAGAATATCCCCTCTAATACATAAATATACTTGGTGATACATACATCTATTAGATTTACTTATTTATTTAACATTTCTAAAATAATTATATTAGTTTATGCATATATATAACTGAAAATATATATATATATATAAGTACATATTTAATTTAATTAGTTAAATAATTAGTATATATAAGTATATAGTTAATTAGTTAAATCATTACCTATATACACACACATACGTTTACATATATATATATATATATATATATATATATATCTACCTATATACCCACAAACATATGTAGATATATTACACACACACACGCGTACACATATATATATATATATGTATATATTACACACACACACATATACATATATATATATATAATTATATACACACACACACGTATATATATTTTGACACACACTCACATATATTTATATATTTATATACTTGGTAATATATATATTTACATAATCACACACATGTCCACATATATATATTTGGTGATATATACATCTACACATACCCACACATGTCCACATATATATATACTTGGTGATATATATATCTACATATACACACACATGTCCACAAATATATATTTGGTAATATATACATCTATATATACAAACACATGTCCATATATATATATACTTGGTGACTTATATATCTACATATACACACACATATCCACATATATATACTAGTGGTGATTTATATGTCTACATAAACAATTATATATCCAAATACATATATATATATATATATATATATATATATATATACACACACAAGGTAGTTAAATAGTAATGTGTATATGTTAATATCCATAGAGAATGTATGATTTATATATTTATTTTTTTATAATATTAGACATTTCTTCTCTTCCTCCTCTATAAATAGAGCATAACCCCAACCCCATTTTCATCCCAAAAATTCCGCCTAAAAACACACCCCCACACTCACTCTACTCTCAACATCCAAAACACTTTCTATTTATAGCCTATCTTCCACCCACCTATATATATACACAAACCCTTCTATGTTCATCCATATATACCTATTAGCCTTCCATATATCTCTTTATTTCCCTCAAACATTCTTGAACAGGTAAAAACCTTGCTTAATCCCATAAGTAGGATGTTATTTATGTTCACCTTGAGTAAAAGTTCTTGTTTAGACTTGCTTCAATGCTCTTGAGTAAAAGTTTTTGCTAAAAGCATGCTTCTCTACTCTTGAGTAAAAGTCTTGCCAAGCTTGCTTCCCTACTCTTGGTTTAGTAGCTAGTTTATATTATTGAGTGCTTTCCTAAAGTTGCTATTTCATGTTTAACCTAGAAATAATTCTTATGTTACATGCTATTTAACTTAGAAATAATTCTCATGTTACATGCTATTTTCAAGAATAATTGCTAGTGGAGGCTAAGTAATACTTTCATGCTAGAAGTGTCATTATAATAGGAGTTAATCTAGTTTATGCTTAATATGTGATTATTGCTCTTATTATGTGATCACCATGCACTTTTGTGAACTTATTATGTGATTATGTGATTATATGCTTGGTATATGTAGTATTTTCATGAGTTGAGCTTCATGAAATTATGTGTACAGTTTAAAGAGGATTTTCTTGAGATATAATAATTTAAAAGTAGTTTCATTGAGATATATTTTGGTAAAGTGAAGCTTATAAAAATAGATGTTTAATTCTATAAAACTTTTAGCAAAAACTAGGTATCATTTTGAAAATATAATAGTTTTCATGAAATCTTATTAGTTTTATGAAATATACTGAAATATTAGTTTATGACAATATAGCATTTTTGAAACTATGTTAATTTTATGAAAATAAAATATTTTTGTAAAATGATGTGTTTTTATGGAAAGATGTTAGTTTTGTAAAAATGTATTATTTCATAAAAATATATAGTTTTAGAACAACATGTATTTATTAAAGATTTGTCAAGATATGATTATTTTATCAAAATAAATTTAGTTTAAAATAAAGCAAAATTCCTCTTTTACTAAGATATATCTACATGTGCTTATATATATATATATATATTTATTTTTATTGAATCTTTTCATATATTTTTGAATCTTTTCATATACTTATATATATACATATATTATACGTACATACCTATATATGTTTTAACTGACTTGTTTTTTTATAATATGCATATATATAAAAATATGTTCATATATTTAAGATCTTTGACTATTTTACATTTATTATGTTTATAATCTTTAAATATTTTACATTTAATGTATTTACGATCTTTAGCTATTTACAATATGTTGAAATGTTGAAGCAAGACTTCCAAAGATTATGTGCTTATGTGAACAAATTGCAGTTATGTAAAATGGGTCCATATGTACTGGAGTGGTTTGGGGTGTACTCCGCCAGGACATATTATTGAGTAGTCGGAAGAGTTTCACACTCCTTCCATCTCTTAATCCTCCATTGAGTAGATTGAGGGATCTACTCAAGAGAGAGGGTCATAAGATAATACTAGGCGTATGCTCGGGGTACGACCATCGGAGGATAAGACAAGCGGGAGAGAAATGTGTTGGTTGTTATTTCGGCTTGGATAGTCATAAGGGTCATTGTTAGGTGACAAAAGGCAGGAAGTGCAAATATGTGTTATGTGTGTAACTTATGTGCAAAGTAAATATATGTGCTTATGTGCAAATCATACATACGAGCACCTTATGTGATTAAGTAATGTTTCTACTCAACTATGTGTTGATTGTGGGTTATATGATTATTTTAGATGGAAACGAGGTCACAACAAATGAGTTAGAAGAGGAAGAACCCTTTGAGACCTTTCACTAGAAGAGTTAATATTAATATTCCGCTTCATATTTTGTATTCTTGTATTTTGTATTACCTCACAATATACTTCGATGATGTTTTGCGTAAAACTCTTTCATACAACAATAATGTTTTGTAACTCTTGTATTTTGGACAAATTTTACATGAAAATTATTATTTATTTTTAATAAAATATAAAGGGATTTCGGGGTCGTTACAGGGTTCATGTGCAACCTAGCCCATTTGACATCTCTATGTACGAGCGATGGTTTAATTGGTCACGTCAATGGTAATGACCATCGAGTAGTCGGGGGACTGCTTGACCCCCTAGGGGTACTAGACGTGCGATAGGTTAGCATTACTGAAGGTGATTGCATTTTTCCAACAATGTTGACCTCGAGGCGCGAGTATTGCAGTTAGTTCCCAATCTCGATTGAGCGTTGCCTCAAGTGCTTTTCGATCATCTTTCTTTTTCCCATGGAGCCCATCTACTGGGGCCTCTGGCGATGGTATTGATCACCCCCTTTGTGGGGAGGTTCTGGTTGACTGTAGGGCGCTTGTCTAGTCGACCAAGGGGACCTTCGCTCGGTGAACTCGAGCTCTGACTTGTTGCCTGTTTTTACTTTCACTTTCCACCATGCCCTTTGTTTTTCTTTCCACATTTCCTAACAAACTTCTAGACATCTAGATGCTCGTTATCAATTAGGCGCTGGATTTCTTGCTTTAAGACGAAACACCCATCGATGTCATGGTTCCCATGCTGGCAATGAAAGGTACAATACTTATTGCCTCTTCGCTCTCAGGCATGCTCGGGAATCAATTTGGGGTGGCACAGGAGCTAGGGGTGCTTGGCTGCCAGAGTGGTGTACACCTCTCTTCGAGAAAGGACTAGAGGTGTAAAGTCAGTTTGCGCTCTCTTGCCCTTATCTTCTTCTCTCCCCTTAGGGGGAGGATTCCGCAAGGTATCCTCCCCTTATCTTCTTCCCTCCCCTTGTGGTTGTTTACGCACAATGTGCTTAGCGTAATCCCGATTCTTGAGGGTTGAGTAGAGGCGTTGAGCAGGAAATCCATTTGGACATGCTCGACCTTCTGATACGACCTATGACGACCCCAATAAAGTACATTCACTACTAGAAAACAGCGATTTAGCCACGGATTATTAGCCACGGACCTAATCGGTTGCCATTAGCTACGGAAAAGGCCACGGATTTAGAAAAAAAACGAAGACATATGGCCACGGATTTTTCGGTGGCTAAACAGATGAAAATCCGTGGCCAAATAAGTTTTTTAAAAAAAAACATAAATGTTTTTCCCCAGTAATAAAATAAATTTTTTTTAAAGAAAAAATTGGGTTTGGCCACGGATTTATCCGTGGCCAATAAATAAAATTATTTTTCTTTTTTTTTACGCAAATTGGCCACGGAATTATCCGTGGCCATATAATTTTTTTTTAAAAAAAATATAAATATTTTTCTCCAGTAATAAAATTAATTTTTTCAAAAAAAAGGTTGGCCTTGGCCACGGATAAATCTGTGGCCAGAAAATAAAATTATTTTTCTTTTTTTTATGGAAAATGGCCACGGATTTATCCGTGGCCATATAATTTTTTTAAAAAAAACATAAATATTTTTCCCCAGTAATAAAATAAATTTTTTTAAAAACAAAAAAATTAGCCTTGGCCACGGATAAATCCGTGGCCAAGAAATAAAATTAATTTTCTTTTTTGTGGAAATTGGCCACGGAATTATCCGTGGCCATATGTCTTCTTTTAAAAAAAATATAAATATTATTCTCGAGTAATAAAATATATTTTTTTTTTAAAAAAATTTTTTGAATTGGCCACGGATTTATCCGTGGCCATATAAATTTTTTTTAAAAAAACAACATGTTTTTCCCAAGTAATAAAATAAATTTTTATAAAAAAGAAAATTGGAAATGGCCACGGATAAATCCGTGGCCAATAAATGAATTTATTTAAAAAAAATTTTTTTGGCTTTTGGCCACGGCTTTTTCCGTGGCCACTAATATTAAATTTTTATTTTTAATTTTAATTTTAAGCGGCTCGCTTAAATCGAGCCGCCCGGCATTACGGGACATTAAAACGTTTGAGTCATTTCAAAATCATCACATTATCGTCACGTATCTTGTATTCTACCTTGTTATGCGTTGAAACTTGCAGTTTGATCAACGAGAACACGTTTTCCTTTTTCAGTGATATATACGAATGACTTCGTACTCCGGTGTCAATGCGCGCTAACGTCAATTAGCTCGCGTAGGAATCACCAATAAAATGGACTTTACAGCAGATTGATTACTTTTTTGGTTGTATTGCGCCAATCGTACGATTCCGTATAACCTAATTAGCGAAAACGCACGATTCGGGAAAAGTCAACTTTCTATTTTGACTATTGGCCACGGATAAATCCGTGGCCAAGTGGTATTTTCAAATTTTTTTTAAAAAAGCGGGAAATGGCCACGGATAAATCCGTGGCCAATAAATGAATTTATTAAAAAAAAATTTTTTGGCTTTTGGCCACGGCTTTTTCCGGGGCCAAAAAATAAATTTTTTTTTAAAAAAGGAGTGGGGCCACGGATTTATTCGTGGCCACTAATATTAAATTTTTATTTTTAATTTTAATTTTAAGCGGCTCGCTTAAATCGAGCCGCCCGGCATTACGGGACATTAAAACGTTTGAGTCATTTCAAAATCATCACATTATCGTCACGTATCTTGTATTCTACCTTGTTATGCGTTGAAACTTGCAGTTTGATCATCGAGAACACGTTTTTCTCTTTCAGTGATATATAAGAATGACTTCGTACTCCGGTGTCAATGCGGGCTAACGTCAATTAGCTCGCGTAGGAATCACCAATAAAATGGACTTTAGAGCAGATTGATTACTTTTTAGTTGTATTGCGCCAATCGTACGGTTCCGTATAACCTAATTAGCGAAAACGCACGATTCGGGAAAAGTCAACTTTCTATTTTGACTATTGGCCACGGATAAATCCGTGGCCAAGTGGGATTTTCAAATTTTTTTTAAAAAGCGGGAAATGGCCACGGATAAATCCGTGGCCAATAAATGAATTTATTAAAAAACATTTTTTTGGCTTTTGGCCACGGCTTTTTCCGTGGCCAAAAAATAAATTTTTTTTTTAAAAAAGGAGTGGGGCCACGGATTTATCCGTGGCCACTAATATTAAATTTTTATTTTTAATTTTAATTTTAAGCGGCTCGCTTAAATCGAGCCGCCCGGCATTACGGGACATTAAAACGTTTGAGTCATTTCAAAATCATCACATTATCGTCACGTATCTTGTATTCTACCTTGTTATGCGTTGAAACTTGCAGTTTGATCATCGAGAACACGTTTTCCTCTTTCAGTGATATATACGAATGACTTCGTACTCCGGTGTCAATGCGGGCTAACGTCAATTAGCTCGCGTAGGAATCACCAATAAAATGGACTTTAGAGCAGATTGATTACTTTTTTAGTTGTATTGCGCCAATCGTACGGTTCCGTATAACCTAATTAGCGAAAACGCACGATTCGGGAAAAGTCAACTTTCTATTTTGACTATTGGCCACGGATAAATCCGTGGCCAAGTGGTATTTTCAAATTTTTTTTAAAAAGCGGGAAATGGCCACGGATAAATCCGTGGCCAATAAATGAATTTATTAAAAAAAAAATTTTTGGCTTTTGGCCACGGCTTTTTCCGTGGCCAAAAAATAAATTTTTTTTTTAAAAAAGGAGTGGGGCCACGGATTTATCCGTGGCCACTAATATTAAATTTTTATTTTTAATTTTAATTTTAAGCGGCTCGTTTAAATCGAGCCGCCCGGCATTACGGGACATTAAAACGTTTGAGTCATTTCAAAATCATCACATTATCGTCACGTATCTTGTATTCTACCTTGTTGTGCGTTGAAACTTGCAGTTTGATCATCGAGAACACGTTTTCCTCTTTCAGTGATATATACGAATGACTTCGTACTACGGTGTCAATGCAGGCTAAAGTCAATTAGCTCGCGTAGGAATCACCAATAAAATGGACTTTAGAGCAGATTGATTACTTTTTTAGTTGTATTGCGCCAATCGTACGGTTCCGTATAACCTAATTAGCGAAAACGCACGATTCGGGAAAAGTCAACTTTCTATTTTGACTATTGGCCACGGATAAATCCATGGCCAAGTGGTATTTTCAAATTTTTTTTAAAAAGCGGGAAATGGCCACGGATAAATCCGTGGCCAATAAATGAATTTATTAAAAAAAAAATTTTTGGCTTTTGGCCACGGCTTTTTCCGTGGCCAAAAAATAAATTTTTTTTTTAAAAAAGGAGTGGGGCCACGGATTTATCCGTGGCCACTAATATTAAATTTTTATTTTTAATTTTAATTTTAAGCGGCTCGCTTAAATCGAGCCGCCCGGCATTACGGGACATTAAAACGTTTGAGTCACTTCAAAATCATCACATTATCGTCACGTATCTTGTATTCTACCTTGTTATGCGTTGAAACTTGCAGTTTGATCATCGAGAACACGTTTTTCTCTTTCAGTGATATATACGAATGACTTCGTACTCCGGTGTCAATGCGGGCTAACGTCAATTAGCTCGCGTAGGAATCACCAATAAAATGGACTTTAGAGCAGATTGATTACTTTTTTAGTTGTATTGCGCCAATCGTACGGTTCCGTATAACCTAATTAGCGAAAACGCACGATTCGGGAAAAGTCAACTTTCTATTTTGACTATTGGCCACGGATAAATCCGTGGCCAAGTGGGATTTTCAATTTTTTTTTAAAAAGCGGGAAATGGCCACGGATAAATCCGTGGCCAATAAATGAATTTATTAAAAAACATTTTTTTGGCTTTTGGCCACGGCTTTTTCCGTGGCCAAAAAATAAATTTTTTTTTTAAAAAAGGAGTGGGGCCACGGATTTATCCGTGGCCACTAATATTAAATTTTTTTTTTAATTTTAATTTTAAGCGGCTCGCTTAAATCGAGCCGCCCGGCATTACGGGACATTAAAACGTTTGAGTCGTTTCAAAATCATCACATTATCGTCACGTATCTTGTATTCTACCTTGTTATGCGTTGAAACTTGCAGTTTGATCATCGAGAACACGTTTTCCTCTTTCAGTGATATATACGAATGACTTCGTACTCCGGTGTCAATGCGGGCTAACGTCAATTAGCTCGCGTAGGAATCACCAATAAAATGGACTTTAGAGCAGATTGATTACTTTTTTAGTTGTATTGCGCCAATCGTACGGTTCCGTATAACCTAATTAGCGAAAACGCACGATTCGGGAAAAGTCAACTTTCTATTTTGACTATTGGCCACGGATAAATCCGTGGCCAAGTGGTATTTTCAAATTTTTTTTAAAAAGCGGGAAATGGCCACGGATAAATCCGTGGCCAATAAATGAATTTATTTAAAAAAAAATTTTTGGCTTTTGGCCACGGCTTTTTCCGTGGCCAAAAAATAAATTTTTTTTTTAAAAAAGGAGTGGGGCCACGGATTTATCCGTGGCCACTAATATTAAATTTTTATTTTTAATTTTAATTTTAAGCGGCTCGCTTAAATCGAGCCGCCCGGCATTACGGGACATTAAAACGTTTGAGTCATTTCAAAATCATCACATTATCGTCACGTATCTTGTATTCTACCTTGTTATGCGTTGAAACTTGCAGTTTGATCATCGAGAACACGTTTTCCTCTTTCAGTGATATATACGAATGACTTCGTACTCCGGTGTCAATGCAGGCTAAAGTCAATTAGCTCGCGTAGGAATCACCAATAAAATGGACTTTAGAGCAGATTGATTACTTTTTTAGTTGTATTGCGCCAATCGTACGGTTCCGTATAACCTAATTAGCGAAAACGCACGATTCGGGAAAAGTCAACTTTCTATTTTGACTATTGGCCACGGATAAATCCATGGCCAAGTGGTATTTTCAAATTTTTTTTTAAAAAGCGGGAAATGGCCACGGATAAATCCGTGGCCAATAAATGAATTTATTAAAAAAAATTTTTTTGGCTTTTGGCCACGGCTTTTTCCGTGGCCAAAAAATAATTTTTTTTTTAAAAAAGGAGTGGGGCCACGGATTTATCCGTGGCCACTAATATTAAATTTTTATTTTTAATTTTAATTTTAAGCGGCTCGCTTAAATCGAGCCGCCCGGCATTACGGGACATTAAAACGTTTGAGTCACTTCAAAATCATCACATTATCGTCACGTATCTTGTATTCTACCTTGTTATGCGTTGAAACTTGCAGTTTGATCAACGAGAACACGTTTTCCTCTTTCAGTGATATATACGAATGACTTCGTACTCCGGTGTCAATGCGCGCTAACGTCAATTAGCTCGCGTAGGAATCACCAATAAAATGGACTTTAGAGCAGATTGATTACTTTTTTTGGTTGTATTGCGCCAATCGTACGGTTCCGTATAACCTAATTAGCGAAAACGCACGATTCAGAAAAAGTCAACTTTCTATTTTGACTATTGGCCACGGATAAATCCGTGGCCAAGTGGTATTTTCAAATTTTTTTTTAAAAAGCGGGAAATGGCCACGGATAAATCCGTGGCCAATAAATGAAAAAATATTTTTTTAAAAAAGGAGGTTGGCCACGGATAAATCCGTGGCCATATAAATTAAATTTTTTTTAATTTTTAGCGTGGCCACGGATAAATCCGTGGCCAAATCCGTCGCTAAGTGTTCATACAAAATCAACACTTAGCCATTTTTCTCCCCACCTTTTCAGATCTAAAGACCGCCCCCCCCAGGTACGCCCCTCCTCCCCCCCCCTC